>OX345641.1:962959-995459 GCA_947044365.1 Petrosia ficiformis | reverse complement strand
CAGATGAACCATCCTGAGCTATGGGGTACATGAGAAACTTCCCTCCATTATCTTGAGAGGGACTACATTCACTTGTTGGAGGATCATGTGGACTACCCCAGTTATGTCCTTAAGATAAATATATAAATAAACAAAGGTACATGTACATGTATATATCATGTAAATATACATGTACATGTACATGTACATATACATGTACATGTATATGTATATATACATCATGTTAATGTACATGCACCTGTATATATCAAATAAATGTACATGTACATTGTATATATTATGTAAATATACATGTACATGTATATATCATGTAAATGTACATGTACATGTATATATCATGTAAATGTACATGTACATGTACAACGTATATATCATGTACATGTAAATGTACATGTACATGTATATATCATGTAAATGCACATGTACATAGAACAGAAGTGTATATATATGTATAGCACAGAGCACTGCACAATACATGTACATGTATATGTACAGCAACACAAAAATAAAAATACAATGACTTAAAATACCCCCAAAGCTACAATAACATGTAAATATATGTACATGTACATACATTGTACATGTATAGAGCAGAAGTGTACATACATGTATACATGTACATGTATAATACATGAACATGTACTGTACTTTTTAATTCTTACCAATTCTTACCAATTTCTAATCACAGTATTATAAAGTAATAAGTTGTATACATGAAAAAGAAAAGAATAAACTTGTAGTATAATCATGTATTAACATTATATTAAACTATACACTATAGTACATATAAGTTATTGAGTTACAGTATAATCATGTATTAACATTATGACATTAAACTATACACTATAGTACATATAAGTTATTGAGTTACAGTATAATCATGTATTAACATTATGACATTAAACTATACACTATAGTACATATAAGTTATTGAGTTACAGTATAATCATGTATTAACATTATGATATTAAACTATACACTATAGTACATATAAGTTATTGAGTTACAGTATAATCATGTATTAACATTATGACATTAAACTATACACTATAGTACATATAAGTTATTGAGTTACAGTATAATCATGTATTAACATTATGATATTAAACTATACACTATAGTACATATAAGTTATTGAGTTACAGTATAATCATTTATTAACATTATGATATTAAACTATACACTATAGTACATATAAGTTATTGAGTTACAGTATAATCATGTATTAACATTATGATATTAAACTATACACTATAGTACATATAAGTTATTGAGTTACAGTATAATCATGTATTAACCTTATGATATTAAACTATACACTATAGTACATATAAGTTATTGAGTTACAGTATAATCATGTATTAACCTTATGATATTAAACTATACACTATAGTACATATAAGTTATTGAGTTACAGTATAATCATGTATTAACATTATGATATTAAACTATACACTATAGTACATATAAGTTATTGAGTTACAGTATAATCATGTATTAACCTTATGATATTAAACTATACACTATAGTACATATAAGTTATTGAGTTACAGTATAATCATGTATTAACATTATGATATTAAACTATACACTATAGTACATATAAGTTATTTAGTTACAGTATAATCATGTATTAACCTTATGATATTAACCCTTTTAACGCGTTGGGCATATTTATATGCCCCTACACGGCTTCCCGTATACGCGGCGGGCATATATATATGCCTATAACATTTAGCAACTGCAAACAACTATGTTAGAACTGTTTCAAACCTTCCACACATCTTTATCTGGATTATAACTAAGTACTTACCAAGTTAAAACTACCATATTACTTCCATGAAAGACTGTGAGCAGACAGACTCGACGAAGGAGACGGTCGACGCCCAACTTTCTAGAAAGGAAACGCTTGTCCCGACTTACCTGCTTGGAATAGCTAGCTATAACTTACACTGTAGCTGGAGGAGACATCTAGCTTCTGTAGAATCACTTCATTTGGGGCGTGCATACAACTGTGTAGATACAAAAGCCAAATCTCGAGCAACAAAAAAAACGGTAAAATCACGAAGGAATTGAGAGGAAGCCATCTGATATCATTGTGGTTTTTTAATCAAAACTTCCTGTTCTATAAATAGATTTCATCTCTATATAGCCGTAACAACAATACAGAGCTAATAAAGCTTATGACTAGGTCATTATTACATCATCCGCGTTTTGTGCATAGTAACATTAATAAACTAACGCTTTCAAAGGGTTAAACTATACACTATAGTACATATAAGTTATTGAGTTACAGTATAATCATGTATTAACATTATGACATTAAACTATACACTACAGACATTAGTGTACTAACATTATATGATAACATACCATGTGCAGTGACTACGATGGACTCTGCTAATAGCAAAAGTCTGTTCCTGGCACTGTACGTAGACACACCCACATTACCAGAGAATGGACGATTTCCCATTGTAGTTGCTGTATATGAAATAAATATAATGATGATGAATGAAATAATCAGTTGCTTCACTTGCTCAGAAATTAATAATTTTGATCAAATACTTACCCCACCCCACCCCCCCCTCCCCCAATTTTGAGTATAGCCCTGACCCCCCATAGTTGCTGCAATATTCTATTATTATTACGGTATGTTCTATTATCACATCTCACTTTGCTAACAGAATCCCTGACATGAAGGAACAAGTACATACATGTGTATATCTCATTTCAGTATTAATAATTATCTTACATTTCACACATATTCCAGTGAAGTCTGCATCACATGCACAATATGCCAGACCTAATCTTGATGAGTCGCTGAAAGATCGTGCAGTAAATAAATGAGAAATACAATAGTCCTCCCAATCTGTCTCAGCAAACTCCTGTACAATGGAACAATGGATGAATCAATGGACTAATGGATGAATCAATGGACTAATGGGTGAGTCAATGGACTAAAGGATGAGTCAATGGACTAACGGATGAGTCAATTGACTAATGGATGAGTCAGAAGACTAATGGAATAAAGTGATGAAATAGACTGACTCTTAACAAATTTTCAGAATCCCAATTTATATCTTCATTATAATCAGGTGATGAGTCTGTAGATTCTAAAACATCTACCTAAAAAAAAAATATTTATATTAAATCTACATGTAGATAAATGTACATGTACTAATGTACTATGAATGGATGGATCGATGAATGGATGGATGGATGGATGGATGGATGAATGGATGAATGGATGGATGGATGAATGAATGGTGGATGGATGGATGAATGGATGGACGAATGAATGAATAGATGGATGGATGGATGGATGAATGAATGGATGGATGAATGGACGGATGAATGGATGGATGGATGGATTCAATTATAAATCACGTTTCTCTTACATTATCAATCTGAAGTCCTCTTACTCCAGGAGAAGCACTTCCAGACACCCCAGGAATGACCCAATTAGTTCCTCGAAATATAGCATCAATTTGTAATATTACAACAAGCTAATAGAAATACAGAAGGAGTCAGGGAGAAATTTTAAAAAGTAATTATAACAAGAAAAGATTATGAAGATGAGGATAGAAAAGACAGGAGTGAGAGAATAATAATAATCCAGAAATTAATAGCAGATAACATTTAAAGTTAAATAGAGCAAGATAGAGGTAGCAATCTTACCAGATAATTAATAGTGTTTTCTGGTTCTGGTGGACTACCTCCAAATCGTTCATGAAATGATGTTGTAGCTACAAGATTTATTGGACAAACTTTATCAGCTTCAGGAACACTTTGACGTTTCAAACGATGTTTCATATTATATCCAGGTGTGTGGTTATTACCTTTCTGTTTAATAAAGTGGGTGGGGTTTGTGATGTCATATAAATCACTATGGTGACCACTAGATACTCCACAAAAGTGTTCATCAGGGTTTCTAGTTAAGCATAAGTATAATAATGAATTTTATTTCCATAAACGTGTGAATTCCCTTTACATTTGCATGTGATATACAGTAGCATGATACTAAGGTACAATACTGTGTAGTACATCAAAAGTAGTGTACTTCACTCACACAGTACACTGTACATGTAGTTAATGGAAGTGTACTGATAGTATGTAAACCTTAATAATGTCAGGTCTGTACATACCCTGTCATGTTGAATTTCAAGTCTGATCTACGATACGTGATCATGTGAAAGTCATGTGACTCTTTAATATGTCGATGAGAGGGCTAAAACATATCAAAAGATCAATGATCATTTAAGATATTAAATTACAGCTGCTACTCACCTCAATATAATATTCTTCATCATCAATAGTGATTATTGCCGTTACTATGCCCTCATCTGTCATGTGAGCTGTCACATGACTGAATTCTAACCCAAATACATGCCCTTGTAGAAATTGATGATAATTAATTACATGTTGATGGTCTGAGGACTTTGTTTGTAGAAATGGATGAAAGGAACGAGTATTGGGACTTAACATCAAACGAAAGTGTCTAATATGAGGAATAGGAATGATTATGAGGACTCAATCCTATACCAGGTGAGGAATAGGAATGATTACGAGGACTCATTCCTACATGTATACCATGAAAGGTGAGGAATAGGAATGATTATAAAGACTCATTCCTGTACCATGGAATAATAAGAGAATAGGAATGATTATGAAGACTCATTCCTATACCACATAATAATAAGAGGAATAGGAAAGAGGCCTGTTTATAAGATTGATGACTCATTCCTATTCCACAAATAATAAGAAAATAGCTCACTATATACAAAGCAAGTATTTAAAATTTCATGGCATTTGATCAACTGATAGGTCATATGTATATTCTAACCTTCCTAGAGTAGTAAATTCCACTTGTTTGAGATCATCTTTTGTATGATACATACCATCTCGTAGAACCCTGTGATATATGTAAGCTTTATGTAGAGTCTCAAAATGATGTACAGCAGAATATATTGAGTGTGTTGCTATGAGGAGAGGAGGAGAAAAAAGGGGAAAGGGGAAGAGGAGGAGGGGGAGGAGGAGGAGGAGGGGGAGAAGGAGGAGTGGGAGAAGAAGGGGGAGAACAGATAAGACAAAGGAAGAAGAGAATAGTTACAATTACATGTAATTAAACTCCTTAACTCACAAGGTAATGAAAAAGATGAATAACTGGTAACAGTTGCCAATAGCAACACCTAGAATAAAAAACATACATAATGTACAGTCTTGTAATAACATGTACTGTACCACTAATTGCACATGTAAACAATAATATAATGTATGATTACATTACCATAGCAACCAGATTTGTGATCTTTAATTAAAGACAGTAGTACTAATTATGTATTATATATATATATATATATATATAATATAAATATAATTAATTGAAATATACAACACCTCATTAAAAGTTATTGGGTATATTAATCCTCGACGGCCTCAATCTTAGGGTTTTAATATACGTATGTTAATTAGTAGATATTTACCACGAGTCCACTCAGGCTGTACTATACTCCAATTGATCCATGGGCTGGTGTCTGCTGATTCCACACTCCAATAACATAGGTATATATATATATATATATATATATATAACAAGTTATTTATATATTCCTCATGCCAGAAAGCATCTTTTTAGATAATTATATATACATGTATATAATCATAATAATAAATGAAATCACTTACCAGCTGCAGGAAGATATGAACACTCATAGTTCACTGACAAACAGTGTAAAACTATATATAATATATATATATATATAATATTATATATAATTTATGGTGTTTACATTCCATCAACTCCCTATAAGACTTACCATAACCTTAACATGCTCTAATTATACAACAATAGATAGTAATATTGAAATGAGTCACATGGATATAGTTTGATTGTTGGTTCTACTGACTGATCGACTATAATGGAGCCACTAGTTTCAACAGATTTATCTCTGTTACAACAGAATGAAACACAAAGGATGTAAGTGGAGACTAAGATCTTGATTTCTATGTTGTGAATTTGGATGATCTGTTGATCAAACCTCACTGATATAACCTGATCAATCATTCACATGATGTTGATCACATGTTTCATGATCAGTACCTGTGGATTATGTGATGATCATTGCAATCATTTAACTCAATATATGTTCATGATTGGTCTACTTGATCACATGTTTATTGCATGTAATCATGTGATCATTGCTTGCTAATCATTATGATCATTGCAATCTTATACAATATATGATCATGATTGGTCTACTGGATCACATGTTTATTGCATGTAATCATGTGATCATTGCTTGCTAATCATTATGATCATTGCAATGTTATACAATATATGATCATGATTGGTCTACTGGATCAGATGTTTATTGCATGTATTCATGTGATCATTGCTTGCTAATCATTATGATCATTGCAATCTTATACAATATATGATCATGATTTGGTCTGCTGGATCACATGTTTATTGCATGTAATCGTGATCATTGCATTTTAATCTCGATCATTGTTCCTAAAAATCGATTGTTACCTCTTGATCATTACGACTTCCTCATGAGTGACATACCTTGCTGTTGATACATGTTTAATTACATATGATATCACATGCTAATCATATGATCTATTAGCATTGATCACATGATCTTTGTTCCCCCCCCCCCCCAGTCTTTGTTGTCAGTGTGGTATTGTGATAGAACCCAACTCAGCGAATATGTGTGTGGCTTGTCTCAGATCTCAAGTGGATATAACGGAAGGCATTCCTAAACAATCTACGATTTATTTCTGTCGGAGTTGTGAAAGGTTTGTTATCTACAATCATAAAAGTCAATGAAGTTTGGTATCAGTGTTTTTGATAAGCTTATATGGCGCACTATTGGCCCAAAGAGCTTCTTATTTGGCACTGCACAGTTCTCTCTTTGGGCCAGTGGTGCAGTTAATTATGATTATATTGTCACTAACAGCATTAACTCTTTGTTAATCGGCTTAAGATGTATTCCCAATGGTGCACACACTAACCATTATAGAGCCAATTTGGCCCATGCTTCAAAACCTATCAAAACTTTAATAACAATTCTGTACTTACTGTACTACAGTACATGTATGACAGTATTTCAACATTAGCTAGCTTGTATTGACGAACAGGATGAAATTATTTTGAAATGCTGTCAATTCGTTATTTCCTTTAAGATACCTTCAACCTCCGGCAACTTGGGTTTCTTGTGTGCTGGAGTCTCGAGAACTACTAACGCTTTGTTTGAAACGTCTACGTGGACTGAACAAAGTTCATCTGGTTGATGCCGGATTTGTCTGGACAGAACCTCATTCTAAGAGACTCAAAGTAAAATTAGTGGTACAAAAAGAGGTATATATTATATGTACATACATGTACTGTGTACAGAAATATATACATGTACATGTATGATATACATTTACAATCTACACAAATATATGTATATACAAGTGTTCCTCCCAACTCCTCTATGTCTACTTCCTTTATAATACCTTCAACTCCTACCAACTTGGGTTTGTGTGCCGGAATCTCCTCCTCTTTCTCCTCCTCCTCTTCCTCCTCCTCCTCCTCCTCCTCTTCTTCCTCCTCCTCCTCTTCCTCCTCCTCTTCTCCTCCTCCTCCTCCTCCTCGTCCTCCTCTTCCTCCTCCTCTTCTTCCTCCTCCTCTTATCTCTCATGTATTCTATACCACAGGTACTCACAGCAACTCTTCTTCAACAAACCTTCATTGTTGACTATATTGTTCATAATCAAATGTGTGATGATTGTCAGAGAAGAGAAGCTAAAGATTATTGGAGATCTATTGTACAAGTCCGACAAAAAGTTAGCATACATCTTGTCTTGGATGTTTGCAAGTCTCTCATCTTACATCCACCCATCCATTTTTTTATCTATTCATTCATCCATTCATTCATCCATCTATCTTCCATTCATCCATCCATCTATCTATCCATCAGCTATCCATCCATCCATCTATCCATCCATCCATCTATTCATACATTCATTCTTTCTCTCTGATATTTCTCTATTCCTCTAGATCAATCATAAAAAGACGTTCCTGTATTTAGAACAGGTAATTCTTAAACACCACGCCCACCAAAATGTTCTTCGCATCAAAGAAACTAAAGATGGATTAGACTTCTATTATGCACAAAAACAAGATGCCAGAAAACTTGTTGACTTTATGATGGGTGTGGTACCTTGTAGGTGAGTTGTGAACTGTCATGTGGTAATCATGTGATACTATACAACTCAGTACTGTAGCTTATACATGTACCTCATAACACATTGAACACACATGTACTAATGTATTTGACTACAAGCATTCAATCATACCACTCATGTGATTGTCACGTGATGTATTAATCACCATAGATACAAGACCTCTCAGGAGCTGATATCACATGACACGCATACTAATGTATTTAATTACAAGCATACATTCTCCCTGGAGATAGTTCCAATATGTAAGGACAACATAGTATGCTTACCAAAGAAACTAGCACAGTCATTAGGCAATATTAGGTAAGAATGATTATTATTATGTGATACTGAATGGTGTAATTAAAAACATAGTTACATTAATTATTTATTTATTAATACTTTTGTTTACAGTTCTGTTGTGTTTGTTTATTATTTTTGTTTACAGTTCTGTTGTGTTTGTTTATTATTACTTTTGTTTACAGTTCTGTTGTGTTTGTTTACTAATATTTTTGTTTACAGTTCTATTGTGTTGTGTACTAAAGTGGCAAACTTCTTACAAGTGATGGATCCAACAACACTACAAGGTTTGTATCATATCACTCCCAAAGGATTATAATAATTAATTATACATGTACCTCTTGTACGGAGTTCTGCTTTACTGAACTACATGTATACTATATCTTAAGTAGTTAGTATAAACACAGTATAGTTTAGTGAAGAGAATTATTGTATTGACCGTAATTACATGTGATGTACAGCATAGGTCAATAAAATGTCACCATACAGTAACAGTAATTACCTTAGTTCTACTGTCAGTATAGTATAGTAATTACTTTCTCACTACTGTGGTGTTGAATTGACAAGTACACCAATTATGTTAAAACTACTGTTGAACTACTGTAGTGTGATAATGAAACTACTGAGTAATTACTGTACTGTATGGTGACCTTTTATTGACATATACTGTACATGTGACTACATATTATTTTCCTATTAATTCCAGGAGAAACACTTCATTAAATAACATAATTGTAATTAGTATTATTAATATTATGAATATTTGTCTCTCTACCCTTTAGTTGCCGATATTCCAGCTAATGTCTTCTGGCGGTCTCCATTTTCTAGCCTATTTGATCATCGTCAATTGAGTGAGTTCTTGGTACTTCAATTAGAGGTGGTAACAGGTGCCATATTTGGACACAACACTAGTAATAGGTGTGTATTAGCTGATGTGTGGGTGTCACCACTAGCTGAGATGGATAGACAGATACACTGTCGTACCCATCTTGGACACATTCTCAATCCAGGAGACACAGTATGGGGGTGAGTCTATACAATTACATGTATGTACATGTATATGCAATACTAAAGCATCTGCCAGGACATTCATTACGTGTTCAATTCATACTTTAATTTGTCTGTTTGTCTGTATGTGTCACAGAGTGGATTTCACACAAGCTAATCTAAATAATGAACACTTTGATAAATTAAAACATCATGAGATACCAGATGTGGTGAGTCACTTACATGTACATGTACAGTATATGTCAATAAAAAGTCACCATACAGTACAGTAATTACGCAGTAGTTTCATTATCACACTACAGTAGTTCAACAGTAGTTTTAACAGTAATTGGTGTACTTGTCAATTCAACACCACAGTAGTGAGACAGTAATTACTATACTATACTGACAGTAGAACTAAGGTAATTACATATACTGTACATGTACATGTACTGTACATGTACATGTACAGTACATGTACATGTACACACAAATTAAAGCTAGGACGAGTTGGAAAATAATATACATGTATTTTAAATCCATGTAACTATGTCTCTTTCTCCTTTACTCTATTTCTTCTCTCCTCTTCTCTCCTAACAGCTTCTTGTTAAGAAGGGATATGGTGATAGTAAGAAACGTCACAAACACAGAAACTGGCAGCTGCAAACCATTCATAAGGAGCCAGAAGGTATGATGGAGGAGGAGGAGGATGATCAGAGAGACTATCTGGATTTTTTAGAGGACTTGGAAGAGAATCCCAATTATCGGCAAGGAGTCAATATATTTATGAGTGAGTGTTTGTAATTAATTACATGTATACATGTACATGTACACGTGTATAATTATGTATAATTATGATTGTATGTACATAACAACACATACATGTACATGTACACGTACATAGTACATGTGTAATACCTCCACATGTGGACATTGTAAAAGTCTCCAAACAGTAACAAAGTTTATAGCACAGTACACTACATTACAATATAGTACAGTATAGTACAGATAATACAGTACAGTATAGTACAGTATAGTATATACTATACAGTATAGTAGTATATACACTACAATACAGTACAATACGGTATAGTACAGTACAGTATAGTATATACTATACAGTATATATAGTACAATATATACAGTATATACACTACAATACAGTACAATACAGTATAGTACAGTATACACACTACAATATAGTACAGTATAGTACAGTACACTTTGTAAATGCAAGCTCCTATATTATGTAAAAATATCTAGAAAATTAAATGTTTTTTTTTTTCAGAACCGAATGTAGTTCCTGAGATGCCTGATGATGATAGTGATATAGCACCTGATGTACCTCGTATAGGAGTGGAAGAGATGTTACAAAATCTATCTATCTCTGACCCTTTATTGAATTCTAATTAAAAGATAAATTAAGACTACTCAATTATTATTGTACATATTGATTCAAATTAGTTGCCATGTTAACAAGTCTCTTAGCAACTCTCTTGGGTTTCATCATGACAATTCTGTATCATTCTTTGACCACGATTCAATAGATTAAAATGTCTAGGGACATGTAGAAAAGGTTCTTACCACTGAGAAGTGGAGGGAAATGTCAAATACTGGATGCTTTGTGCATGCGTGTACTGTTATGAGCTCTCGTGTTTAGGCGAGTACTGCTATGTAAATGTAGGTGGATGACATTTAGCTAAACTAGTATTTTTATTTTCAAAGCTATTTGACATCAATGATATCACTCACTGATCTTCCACTGTTAATTTACTATATATAGTTGTTATGCAATACTGGTGCAGGAAAAAATACATTTTTTTTTTCATTCCAAACTAAAGTTATGAGCCTTTTTTTTCCACGGTTGAAGTGAATGTGAATGACCTTTTAGTACACTGTCAAAACAGATGGTTTGTTTAACCATTTACTCACAGCTGTTATGATTGGGTGAGGCAAACTGCAACAGTAGTTGTTATGTAATGTGAGAAGAAGTAGTCTTATCAGTTTTTATGTAAATCTAATAGTACATGACATGTAAACAGTTGATATTTCCATTTTCAAAGATGTCGGACATCATATCATTCATCCTTCACTGTCAATTCACTTAATTACTGTAAATCATTTTGTCCAAAAGGTAATTTTATTTAAAACCAAACAATTAAAACAAAACTATTCTAAACTATAGTACTAAACACAAACTAGTTGTACCGGTACCGTGGCCAGCAAATGTAAAGGCGACGAGTCAGCCCAACAAACAACACAAACATGGCAATAATAAGCAATACGATACACAAGATAGTAACCCATACAACAACCACTAGACAAACATACCAATTCACTATAAATCCAAATACTACAACAAATATGTAGTAATAATCCCAAGGCCCATTAAACAATGGCCCATCAAACAAAGGCCTGTTATCTCTACTTTTAACACAGCAGTAGAAAAACCCTATCAACATGGCTATATAGAGAAAGCAAAGAAATATATGAAGAGGCCGTTTAAATGGGTATCTAAACTTATAGCAACAATCAAAGTTTTTAATATCCCGATGATCTTTTACGAGTTGTTCTTTATTGAGAAAGTCCGATACTTTTCCTAGTGTTACTGCATAATTTTCTCCTTCATTCAAAAAATCGAATGCTTCCTTAGGTGAAGATTTCAGACTTCTAAGGACATCCAAAATCACTTTGATCGGATATTGATTTAGTGCCCAGTAATGATGCACAACAAAGAACATTATCATTCCAAGAATTGGTGTTGCATATCCACATACAATAATATACCACATTTGACCACTGAGATTGTAATTAATGTCAACCATTGGGGAGTTTCCATTACTATTCTTCTTTGCCTCTTTATACGTCTCATAATAATCATTGTAGTATACACCTCCAATAGCAACAATCATGAACATCTGTAGTACAATAAGCCCAAAGCTGTAGAGAACTAACATTATCTGAAACGTTGCTTCTTCGCATTTATTTTTCTTGTCTCGAAGTTTTGCCACTGAATAAACTGTCCCTGCCAAGATAAAAGTACGAGCTATATATACCAAACCAAGCATAGAAAGGATAGCAAAAATGCAACCTAACCACGTAAGCACAGATATCATACCAAGATCATTCTTGTTGATAACCAGCTGAGTACAAAGTTCAAATATAGAAAGAAGAAGTGTTGGATAATATATCATCTCTGAAAGAAATACACGAACAACATCAAATGCAACAGTGATCCATTTTGGACAGCACCTGTTTCTGTGACAATTTGTAGGATCAGATGCCTCCAGAGCAGGTATACTTTCTTCCATAAGATCATATGCATTCCTTTTCCTACACATGCATAAGCACCGGTACCACAAACAACTATCATTGTTGTGTTCCTCAATAACAGGATTTCGATCTTTCCTTTTGCAGCACAAGCACCTCAAACATTTAGAACTTTCATTGTTTACGTTATTTCCTCTCCATTGTATCCATTCCTTACAAGTCTTGAAACGACGATGGTAGGTATGAATGAACACATCACAAAATGAGAAGAGTAGTCCAACCCCGCTGAAGATGGAGCCATAAAGCTTAAAATAATCAATAGAAGAATGTTTTTCATCTTTAATAAGCGGAACAGAACTTGTTAGGAAGAAAAACAGCAAGCTTAAAAACAATCCCCAGACACAGAAGTCTCGAACAGTTGATCCTATCGGAGTATTGGTGTAAATATTTTTGATACTTGTGATAATACCTTTAACACCAAGACTTCGTGTTCTCCTCATGTATTTGTTATCAAGTATTGGGTCCTCACAGCATGTACATGCATATATACAACAGCAACAGTGAAGGCCAGCTTCAAGATTATAAGGTCTGTGCTTTATTAGTTGGTACCTGGTTCGAATCCAGTAATCCACTTGAACTTCACCGTCGTTTCGCCCTTCTTGTCCCTGTTTATGCACAACAGCATTTATTTCTTCTATATGCTCTTCTTTTCTTTCACCCGCAATAGCAGTTACTGTACCACGAGGAGCTTGATGTTGCTGTATTGATCCATATACAACATGCTTAGTAGAAGATTGTAGTTGTTGGTTTGTTGTAGGTATCATTAAAGGGTGATCAATAGAAGGTGTATTTGAACAAGCCATTGCAACCGTTTGTGTACTAGATTCAGGATTTAAGATTAGGGGGGGTTGGGGTATATAATTTCCAGGGTTGTAGGTTATAAAAATAATCGCGCGCGATTTTTGCTATTAATTATTCATAATTTCGGGCACTAAGTAGCCTGATAGGTTAAAACTTAGCGCTAGCGATCATGATTTATTATACTAAATGTTTGTTGAAACACAAGCATCAGATTCACAACCAGACCATAGATATAATATCTATGACCAGACTGAGTGTGAGAAGAAACCAGACTTCACTGCAGTCCTGACCGCTACTGCTATTGACAATCATCTGATTCAGATTCAGTTACATCAGACTTTTGCAGACTAGCAACATCATTACTGAAGTACACATGTAGTATAATTGTAGGTATATAGCTAGTTATGTATTTATCATCTTTACTGTCTTCTCTTAGAAGCAATACTGTTTAATGTTTGAACATGCTGGTGGACGTGGCACACGGATTTTAAAAAAAAACATCAAAACTTGAATTTTAAAATTTGAAAGGGGGTTTCCACGGAAACCAAAGAAAGATCCGCCACTGGTAGTGGAGGTCTGGCCCCCAGGAAAACTTTGATTTTGGTGCAATCTGGGAGTCATACCAACTCTTCAACTACATATATAAATTACATTTACTGTGTTCAAAATACTATGTGATACTAAGTATAAATGAATACCTTTTTTGCTAGAACTGGAAATAATTCCGGCTACTTGTTTTTTTAGCCATCAAACAGTCATTACCATGTAAGTGTGTCAATGTGTGCAATTTAGGGGGGTGTGCCCCCCTCTAGGCCCGCCTTTGCAGAATTACTGCAGAATGGCAATTAATTACAAGAAAGGGGTTAGGGTTGGGTCTGGCTACGCAAGACTACCACCGAGCTACAAAATGGAGAAATTATAATGAAATTGTGGCTTATGTCATTAGATCAAAATTTTAGTCTGGTTTTACATGAAAATAGCTACATACACTAAGACATATGTGGACATCACCATACATTATAATAGTACTGTACATGCACAATATGCTAAAATGAATAATGATGTTTGGTTTTTGTGCACAGAAAATAAGCACAGAATTATACTATACACTGCAAAAATAGAAATATTAAAATAACAAATGTATTAGTTAGTACAGTTGCAAGGATGCAATTGCAAATAATAATTTAATTGGTCATTCATGTTGTTACATACTTGTACCAATTATAATCAATTATCATGTCTATAAATCTCATATTAAATGCATAAAAAAGGTTTAATTAAAATATTATTCTGCATCTTTGTATATCTATCAGACAGTGTAAGGAAATTTACATTACAATTATTGGATTACAATTTGTACAAGACGTAACGACCTATGATACCAATTAAATTACAATTTCCACTATTCTGTACTAACCTTATTATTATAATGTATATTATACTAAGCTACAATGCTTACTATTTGGTGTTGTTAGGTACAAAAATTTGGGATTGTTTTGAAACATGGGCCAAACTGGCTCAACAATGGTAAGAATCTAGAGCCAATTAATAAAGAGTTAATGCTGTCAGTGATAATAATTATAATCATAATTAATTGCACAGTCTGGCCCAAAGAGAGAACTGTGCAGTGCCAAATAAAAAGCACTTTGGGCCAATGGTGCACCATATAAGCTGATTCATGAAACCTCCTCCTCAGGAGGTGGTATATCTATTATATAAGACTCATAACCATGGTTTATATAGTACATAATATGCACATCCACAAAAATTGAGATAAATGTTCCTAAAAAAAAGTAGTCAGCTAGGCAAATTGAGCATGTTAATGATATTGCTTCAATTGTGTAATCCCCATTCTATAGGTTGATGAAACTGGATTAGAAGAAAAGGACATTGAGTTAGTAATGCACCAATCAAATGCTTCCAAATTGAAAGTAAGTAGGCATGCAGATATAATATTATAGATTAGCGAATAAAGTATTATGCTTTATTTTTGTAGGCTGTGAAAGCTCTCCAGACATAAAAATGATATAGTGAATACTATTATGGTTAGTACTTATTAGTACATCATCAAGCAACTGTTATAGAGAGTTTGGGAGTTTAAGGGTTTTACCTAAATGGAGGTCCATATATGTATATTTTTATTGGCTTGGTGGAATTTGTGTAAAACCATCAACTCAGTAAAAGTTCTAAAAATAACAAATACAGTGATAGACTAATAATAGTACACTGCAAAAATAAAATTATTAAAATAACTAATTTATTGGTTAGTACAGTTACAAGGAATAGTAATTTAATTGGTCGTGTACTGTAGGTTGTTATGGATATGTGTATATGTAATTATAATAATTATTGAAAATTCCATGTCTTTATTCTGTCTATTAGATATACAAAGAAGCAGAATGAATATTTTAATTAAATCATTGTAGGATTCCAAACCTTCTTTGTGCATCTAATATGAGATATTAGGTATGATAATTGATTTTAATAATTAGTACATATACAAGTAATTTAATATACAATGTAATTAGTACAAAGTAGCTATGGCATTAGCTGTATATATCCTAAACAACCAACTAATTGTTAAATCCTTGCAACTGTATACCAACCTATACGTTTGTTATTTTAACCATTCTATTTTTACAAGTGTATAGGTGTTTGAAGTACGTAGCATTTAATCGTGATCTTCAATTGCATGATATACTGCAAATAGTAAAATAAAATCAAGATCTTGTATGTATTTCTACCTTGTGTAAATACCTTCTATCAAACATTTATTATTAGGATTAAATTTTCTCTTCAACAGGATTTGATTTGTAAATAATCAATTTATTACCAATGATTATTAATGTTTACCAATTGAGAACAGAACACAATAATTATTAATTTTATTAAAGAGGAGTATGAATTTATTACTGTTTGTATTGTACATTCTTATTAAATGGATGTTTGGATGATATTGCCTGATCCAAGCATGCTATAGTAACTGACTCATTATAATTATGTTATTATTATGTGTTTGTCTGGTGGGCATATAACATTCATGAACAGCATGAGATTCATGCAATATGGCTTTTCTCAATATGCTCCTAGCCACTAGATCGAATGCTATTGGATATAATGGATTGGAATCATTGTACGTATACTTGCAATTAAAGTACTGTGACACTTAAGTCTTGCATATCTTTTTACCTTCACCATTTTCATAACATTATATCGTTATCTTTCCCATTCAATTCGTTGTTTTTTTTTTGTATGTCAATTTCAATCCATTGCTAATTATTGAGTCAGTATAATTATGGATTACCTTATAACATTAAACTATAAAACTATTAACTACAGACTTAATTATATAGCAGCAATTTTCGAGAAATAAGTATAAGATGAGAGTTAATTATAATTTTAAAGTCTATTAGCATTCATGATGACCTCAAAATTAGACTTTATATGTAATATATTGTATAGTTTAATGATTATACTGTAACTCAATAACTTATATGTACTATAGTGTATAGTTTAATAATTATCATAATGTTAATACATGATTATACTGTAACTCAATAACTTATATGTACTATAGTGTATAGTTCAATAATTATCATAATGTTAATACATGATTATACTGTAACTCAATAACTTATATGTACTATAGTGTATAGTTTAATATCATAATGTTAATACATGATTATACTGTAACTCAATAACTTATATGTACTATAGTGTATAGTTTAATAATTATCATAATGTTAATACATGATTATACTGTAACTCAATAACGTATATGTACTATAGTGTATAGTTTAATATCATAATGTTAATACATGATTATACTGTAACTCAATAACTTATATCTACTATAGTGTATAGTTTAATATCATAAGGTTAATACATAATTATACTGTAACTCAATAACTTATATGTACTATAGTGTATAGTTTAATATCATAATGTTAATACATGATTATACTGTAACTCAATAACTTATATGTACTATAGTGTATAGTTTAATATCATAATGTTAATACATGATTATACTGTAACTCAATAACTTATATGTACTATAGTGTATAGTTTAATGTCATTATGTTAATACATGATTATACTGTAACTCAATAACTTATATGTACTATAGTGTATAGTTTAATATCATAATGTTAATACATGATTATACTGTAACTCAATAACTTATATGTACTATAGTGTATAGTTTAATAATTATCATAATGTTAATACATGATTATACTGTAACTCAATAACGTATATGTACTATAGTGTATAGTTTAATATCATAATGTTAATACATGATTATACTGTAACTCAATAACTTATATCTACTATAGTGTATAGTTTAATATCATAAGGTTAATACATAATTATACTGTAACTCAATAACTTATATGTACTATAGTGTATAGTTTAATATCATAATGTTAATACATGATTATACTGTAACTCAATAACTTATATCTACTATAGTGTATAGTTTAGTGTATAGTTTACTGTCATAAGGTTAGTACATGGTTATACTGTAACTCGATAATGAAATAATGGATGCTGTAATATTTTCATTTTCAAAGCTGCCGAACATCATATTCTCCCTCACTATAAATTATAGTACTGTCATTTCATTGTGAATAACAACATTCTAATAACACATTAAAAATCCAAACTATAATTATCAACAATCATGAATCATAATTTATAATCATAATTATTGAAATGCAACCCAAGTTTCTTTTTCATAATTATTAATGAAAGACTATATTGTCCAAAAGGTAATTAAAACAAACACAACAAAATCATTCTAAACTGAAGTACTGAATACAAACTAGTTGGACCAGTTAATGTGCCTGTAACGGTTCACACTGATCAAATAAATTAATAACAGTATTAAGGCAATAATTAGTAATACGATAACCAAGATAACAATCCATACTACAACCACTAGAAGAACGTACCAGTTCACTATAAGCCCAAATACTAAAACAAATACACAGTAATAATCCCAAGGCCCGAACCAAACATCAGTAGTAACACAGCATAAGAAAAATGCTATCAACATGAGTGTATAGAGATAGCAAAGTAATATATGAAGAGGCCGCATAAATGGATATCCAAACTTGTTGAACCATTTAACATTTTTAATAACCCGATGATCTTTTATGAGTTGTTTTTCATTGAGAAAGTCTGATACTTTTCCTAGCGTTACTGCATAATTTTCTCCTTCATTCAAAAAATCGAATGCTTCCTTAGGTGAAGATTTCAGACTTTTAAGGACATCCAAAATCACTTTGATCGGATATTGATTTAGTGCCCAATAATGATGCATAACAAAAAACATTATCATTCCAAGAATTGGTGTTGCATATCCACATATTATAATATACCACAATTGACCACTGAGATTGTAATTGTCAGCCATTGAGGAGTTTCCATTACTATTGTTCTTTGCCTCTTTATACGTCTCATAATAACCATTGTAGTATACACCTCCAATAGCAACAATCATGAACATCTGTAATACCATAAGCCCATAGTTGTAGAGAACAAACATTATATGAAACGTTGCTTCTTCGCATGTATTTTTCTTGTCTCGAAGTTTTGCCACTGAATAAACTGTCCCAGCCAAGATAAAAGCACGAGCTATATATACCAAACCAAGCATAGAAAGAATAGCAAAAACGCAACCTAACCATGTAAGCACAGATATCATATCAAGGTTATGATTGTGGATAACCAGCTGAGTACAAAGTTCGAATATAGAAAGAAGAAGTGTTGGATAATATATCATCTCTGAAAGAAATACACGAACAACATCAAATGCAATAGTAATCCATTTTGGACACCACTTGCACTTGTTCCTATGACAGTTTGTAGGATCAGGTGCCTCTGGAGCAGATATATATTCTTCCATAAGAAAATATGCATCCCTTTTCCTACACATGCATAAACAACAAGAACTATCGTTGTTGTGTTCCTCATTAACAGGGTTTCGATCTTTCCTTTTGCAGCACAAGCACCTCAAACATTTAGAACTTTCATTGTTTACGTTATTTCCTCTCCATTCTATCCATTCCTTACAAGTCTTGAAACGACGATGGTAGGTATGAATGAACACATCACAAAATGAGAAGAGTAGTCCAACCCCGCTAAAGATGGAGCCAAAAAGCTTGAAATAATCAACAGAAGAATGTTTTCCATCTTTAATAAGCAGAACAAAACTTTTTAGAAAGAAAAACAGTAAGCTTAAAAACAATCCCCAGACACTGAAGTCTCGAACAGTTGATCCTATCGGAGTATTAGTGTAAATATTTTTGATACTTGTGACAATACCTATAACACCAAGACTCCGTGCTCTCCTCATGTATTGGCTATCAAGTATTGGGTCCTCACAGCATGTACATGCATATATACAACAGCAACGGTGAAGACCAGCTTCAAGATTATAAGGTCTGTGCTTTATTAGTTGGTACCTGGTTCGAATCCAGTATTCCACTTGAACTTCACCGTCCTTTCGCAACCTAAGCCCTTCTTGTCCCTGTTTACGCACAACAGCATTTACTTCTTCAAAAGTTCCACTAGCTTTCATTGCATCTATATGCTCTTTTCTTTCACCCGCAATAGCAGTTACTGTACTATGAGGAGCTTGATGTTGCTGTACCGATCCATATAGATCTACAACATGCTTAGTACAAGATTGTAGTTGCTGGTTTGTTGCAGGTATAATTAGAGAGGAATCAATAGCAGGAGTATTTGAACAAGCCATTGTAACCGTTTGTGTAGCAGAATGATAGCTATATAGTCTCGCGTAGCGAGACCCAACCTACTTCGTAGTAGGTTGGGTCTGGCTACGCGAGAGACGGGGTGGGGTAGGAGGGGCTGAGCCCATCTACTTATTGTCACTAATACATATCATACTGATTTCAGGTCTCATGCAGATTGCACTAGAAGCAATTGCAGAATCCAAATTTTAAAGTTTCTGCCTCTATTTTTACTTAGATGATCAGTAGATTATTACAATGCCACTCCTATTATTATTGACAATAAGCTTAATTGATTGTAGCAGTGATCAAATGGTCATTTTTGGACACATACCTCTTTGTCCAGACAAAAATTACATGTGCACTAGTGTTGTTTTTTTTATGGCCCGTAGGGCCATCCCTATGATTGCTTTCCCACGGGTTCGAACTATAATTATATAAATAAAAAAACGGATATACATGATATGCATCGTCTGTTGAAGAACATATCAGCATCATGGAATGAAATTGGTTTTCAACTGCCCGTCAAAGATAACTTTCGCGACAGTTTAATACATAGTTTAGATACTCCTGAAGTGAAATTGGAACGAATACTGAAAGAGTGGGAAAGTACCGAGTGTTCAGATGTGACATGGAAGACTGTGTTTGAAGTGCTACAAAACCTGGAGAAATATGGAGTTGCAAAAGAAGTGCAAGAATACTTGAAAAAATCTGATATTATCGAGAAATACATCAACCAGGAAGATTTTGTTAAATTCCAACCTCTTCCATTATAACACATTTTCTCGCAATTAATTTTTGAGAACTTATGTAGATATGTATTTTGCATTTTTAGTTGTAATGTTGCTGCTTTAATTATATAAAAACATCTTTTAAAAAAAAAACATGCAGGGATATCAAAACCAAAAACATTATGCAAACAAGCTTAAGATCAGGATGGTACCTTAGCACTAACTACTCCATACACCCTACATATATAAGTATAACTATGGAATTCATTAAGATATCATCCTGGATGGGTTGCTTGAAGCATTGAGGATATTACACAGGAATAATACAAGAGCTATTGAAAAGTGCCATTCAATATTTTGAATGAACTATCATCATTATATTGAATCTTGTGCAGACACTCGGGTTACTTAAATTTCACTGTAACGATAGAACCCAATTATAATACTTGTGCGATTACATATACTATTTATTATACATCTAATCAAAACTTTAATTATTAAATTATATAAACCATGGCTAGTGGAGTATATGCCAGATATATCACCTGCTATAGCAAGTGTTTAGAGGTTTATATACCCCTTGCCTCTATAGGCCCTTAATTGGGTTATATCCACATAATTATAAACCTCCTTCACAGCATCTCACACTGGAGTAGTCTCATGTAGCCAGATCCAACCCTGGAGACTAATATTGAGATTTTTCTATCTCTGATTCTTTATCAAATTCTAATTAAAAGATGAATGAATAACTAATTATTGTACATAATTAAAGTTGAATTAGTTGTCGTAGTAACAGGTCTCTTAGCAACACTCTTAGTTTTTCATCATGACAGTTCTGTACTGTTGTTTGACCATTTGAAATAATAACACTTGCCTTACCACCGAGCTACAAAAATAATTTGTGTCATTGGATGTTTGGTTAAGCTATGAAAATATCTACATGTAGTTACTAAGACATAACTTAGTGGACATCACCATACGTACATTAATAATAGTACTGTATATGCACAGTAATAATACTACAATACATGTACTATCTGTACAGTAGTATTACTACTAATATCTTTGTAGTGTACTGATAGCACACAACATATAGTCTCTTGAATCAGGAAGGAGGATCTGGTCACTCTGGTGACAATGCTATACCCAAGACGTATGGACTTACTATTGTAATCACTTCTTCTTTATCTCTCTCTTAAACAACTACATCCAATTATACCTTGCTACATGTAAGAAACTGTACAACCGCGTGTACATGTATAGTTTATACATGTATACACATTGTACATCTACATGTATATGTACAGTTATACATGTACACACATTGTACATGTGTAGTTTATACATGTACACACATTGTACATCTATACAGTTATGCATGTACACACATCATACATCTACTTGTACATGTATAGTTTAGACATGTACACACATTGTACATTTACATGTATATGTACAGTTATACATGTATACACATCGTACATCTACTTGTACATGTATAGCTTATACATGTACACACATTGTACATCTACATGTTTATGTACAGTTATACATGTATACACATCATACATCTACTTATACACATCATACATCTAATGTATATGTACAGTTATACATGTACATACATCGTACATGTACATGTATAGTTTATACATGTACACATATCGTACATCTACATGTATATGTACAGTTATACATGCACACACATTAATTGCACATCTACATGTATATGTACATACATGTACACACATTGTACATGTACATGTATATGTGTATGTACATAACAACACATACATGTACACGTACATGTACATAGTACATGTGTAATACCTCCACATGTGGACATTATAAAAGTCTCCAAACAGTAACAAAGTTTATAGCATAGTACACTATAGTACATTACATTACAATATATGGTACAGATAGCACAATACAGTACAGTACAGACACTACATTACAGTACAGTACAGTACACTACACTACACTACACTACACTACACTACACTATACTGCAGTATAGTACAGTACACAGTACAGTACAGTACAGTATAGTACAGTAGAGTACAGTATAGTATAATACAGTACACTAGAGTATAGTACAGTATAATACAGTACAGTGCAGTACAGTATAGTAGTACAGTATAGTATAGTACAGTATAGTACAGTACATTGCAGTACAGTATAGTACAGTATAGTATTTACTATACAGTATATATAGTACAGTACAGTATATACACTACAATACAGTACAATACGGTATAGTAGGGTATACACACTACAATACAGTACAGTATAGTATAGTATAGTACAGTATGGTACAGTACATTGCAGTGCAGTGCAGTACAGTATAGTACAGTATAGTATACACTATACAGTATAGTACAGTACAGTATATACACTACAATACAGTACAATACTGTATAGTACAGTATACACACTACAATACAGTATAGTATAGTACACTTTATAAACGCAAGCTCAAGTACCTAAATATTGTACTATATTATTATTATTAATATGTATAAATGTAAAGTAATATCTTGAAAATTAAATCTTTTTTTCATAGCCGAATATTGTTCCTGAAATGCCTGATGATGATAGCGATATTTCACCTGATGTACCTCGTATAGGAGTGGAAGAGATGTTACAAAATCTATCTATTTCTGACCCTTTATCAAATTCTAATTAAAAGATGAATTAAGACTAATTGTACATATTGATTCAAATTAGCAATGTTAAGTCTCTTAGCAACTCTCTTAGGTTTCATCATGACAATTCTGTACCATTCTTTGACCACGATTCAATAGATTAAAATGTCTAGGAGTCTAGAGACATGTAGAAAAGGTACTTACCACTGAGTAATGGAGAGAAATGTCAAATACTGGATGCTTTGTGCATGCATGTACTGTTATCAGCTCTCGTGTTTAGGGGAGTACTGTTATGTAAATTTAGGTGAATGACATTTAAACTAGTATTTTCATTTTCAAAGCTATATGATATCACTCACTAATCTTCCACTGTCAATTTACTATAATTATTATGCAATACTGGTGCAGGAAAAAATAACTTTTTCATTCCAAACTAAAGTTATGAGCCTTTTTTCCAAGGTCAAAGTGAATGTGAATGACCTTTTAGTACACTGTCAAAACAGATGGTTTGTTTAACCATTTACTCGCAGCTGTGCAGTTGCATGACTGGGTGAGGCAAACTGCTTTGTATTAACAGCAGTTGTTATGTAATGTGGGAAGAAGTAGTCTTACCAGTTTTTATGTAAATCTAATAGTACATGACATGTAACCAGTTGATATTTCCATTTTCAAAGCTGTCGGACATCATATCATTCATCCTTCACTATCAATTTACTTACTTCAAGTGAATAATAACATTCTAACATCAAATTAAAGGTAAAAACTATAATTATTATAAATTGACTTACTCTTTAGTACCTGCAGCCAATAATAAGGTCAAAATTATAATTATGTCATTAAAAAAGGGAATATGACTAATAATCACTGCAGCAAGAACAGCTGCTTGTGTATTTCAATAATTTAATTTTAATAATTGAAAGATTATATTATCTAAATTGTCCAAAAAGTAATTTTCTTTTAAACCAAACAAAACTATTCTAAACTATAGTACTAAACACAAACTAGTTGTACCAGTACCGTGGCCAGCAAATGTAAATGCGACGGGTCAGCACAACCAACAACACATATATGGCAATAATAAGCAAAACGATACACAAGAAAGCAATCCATACTGCAACCCATACTGCAACTACTAGAAAAGCATACCAGTTCACTATACATCCGAATACTACTACAAATATGTAGTAATAATCCCAAGGCCCATCAAACCAAGGCCCATCAAACCAAAGTCTGTTATCTCTACTTTTAACACAGCAGTAGAAAAAACCTATCAACATCGTTATATAGAGAAAGCAAAGAAATATATGAAGAGGCTGTTTAAATGGATATCTAAACTTATAGCAACAATTAACATTTTTAATATCCCGATGATCTTTTATGAGTTGTTTTTCATTGAGAAAGTCCGATACTTTTCCTAGCGTTACTGCATAATTTTCTCCTTCCTTCAAAAAGAGAAATGCTTCCTTAGGTGAAGATTTCAGACTTTTAAGGACATCTAAAATCACTTTGATCGGATATTGATTTAGGGCCCAATAATGATGCACAACAAAAAATATTATCATTCCAAGAATTGGTGTTGCATATCCACATACTATAATATACCACATTTGACCACTGAGATTGTAGTTAATATCAGAATCCGGAGGTGAAGTAGAGAGGCTTCCAAATGAATCATTATACCTCTTGTAATAATCATTGTAGTATACACCTCCAATAGCAACAATCATGCACATCTGTAATACCATAAACCCATAATTGTAGAGAACAAACATTATCTCAAACGTTGCTTCTTCGCATTTATTTTTCTTGTCTCGAAGTTTTGCCACTGAATAAACTGTCCCAGCCAAGATAAAAGCACGAGCTATATATACCAAACCAAGCATAGAAAGGATAGCAAAGACACAACCTAACCACGTAAGCACAGATATCATACTAAGATCATTCTTGTTGCTAACCAGCTGAGTACAAAGTTCAAATATAGAAAGAAGAAGTGTTGGATAATATATCATCTCTGAAAGAAATACACGAACAACATCAAATGCAATAGTAATCCATTTTGGACAGCACTTGCACCTGTTCCTGCAACAATTTGTAGAATCAGATGGCTCCGGAGCAGGTATACTTTCTTCCATAAGATCATATGCATTCCTTTTCCACATAAGCACCACAAACAACTATCATTGTTGTGTTCCTCATTAACAGGATTTCGATCTTTCCTTTTGCAGCACAAGCACCTCAAACATTTAGAACTTTCATTGTTTACGTTATTTCCTCTCCATTCTATCCATTCCTTACAAGTCTTGAAACGATGATGGTAGGTATGAATGAACACATCACAAAATGAGAAAAGTAGTCCAACCCCGCTGAAGATGGAGCCATAAAGCTTGGAATAATCAATAGAAGAATGCTTTTCATAAAACTCATCTTTAATAAGCGGAACAGAATTTCTTAGAAAGAAAAACAGCAAGCTTAAAAACAATCCCCAGACACAGAAGTCTCGAACAGTTGATCCTATCGGAGTATTGGTGTAAATATTTTTGATACTTGTGATAATACCTTTAACACCAAGACTTTGTGCTCTCCTCATGTATTGGCTGTCAAATATTGGGTCATCACAGCATGTACATGCATATAAACAACAGCAACAGTAAAGCCCAGGTTCAAGATTAGAAGATCTGTGCTTTATTAGTTGGTACCTGGTTCGAATCCAGTAATCCACTTGAACTTCACCGTCGTTTCGCCCTTCTTGTCGCTGTTTACGCACAACAGCATTTACTTCTTCTATATGCTCTTCTTTTCTTTCCCCCACAATAGCAGTTACTGTACCATGAGGAGCTTGTTGTTGCTGTACTGATCCATATACAACATGCTTAGTAGAAGATTGTAGTTGCTGGTTTGTTTCAGGTATGAGTAGAGGGTGATCAATAGCAGGACAAGCCATTGCAACCGTTTGTGTACTGCGAATTCAGGATTTGAGATTGGGGGGTCTGGGGGGCATGCTCGCTTATAGTGTACTACATAATAATGTTACTATACATTACTGATTTTAGCTCTCATGCAGATTGCACCAGAAGCAATCGCAGAATCCAAATTTAAAAAATTTCCTGTCCCACACATTTTTATTGAGCTGTCTCTTCCCCTGAATTAGATCAGTAATATGAGTATCACAATGCCGCTCCTTTCATTAAGCTTAGATATCTGGAGTACTGCCTTCTATGCGGATAATTAATTTTATGCAAAACTAATATTGGAGTAGTCTCACATAGCCAGAGACAGAGGCTGCCAGACTCAACCCTGCAGGAGACTAATATTTGAGTGAAAGAGATGGTCTATCTATTTCTGATCCTTTATTGATTCTTAATTAAAAGATGACTGAAGATTATTATGATTCAAATTAAAGTTGAATTAGTTGTCGTAGTAACAGGTCCCTTAGCAACACTCTTAGTTTTTCATCATGACAGTTCTGTACTGTTGTTTGACCATTTGAAATAATAACACTTGCCTTACCACCGAGCTACAAAATGGAGAAATTATAATTAAATTGTGGCTTATGTCATTAGATCAAAATTTTAGTCTGGTTAAGCTACATATACTAAGACATATGTGGACATCACCATACATTAATAATATAGTACTGTACATGCACAGTACACACAGTAATAATACTACTGTACATGTACTATGTGTACAGTAGTACTACTCCTAATATTTTTTTAGTGTACTGATAGCAACAACATATAGTCTCTTGGACCAGACCCTCACAAAAAAAGGACTTACTACTGTAATCACTTCTTCTTTATCTCTCCCCTGAACAACTACATCCATTATACCTTGCTACATGTAAGAAAATGTACATGTATAGTTTATACACGTATCGTACATGTGCATGTACATGTACAGTTATACATGTACACACATCGTATACGTATATGTACAGTTATACACACATAGTACATGTACATGTATATGTACATACCTCTTGTAACATGCTCACAAGCTTCTCGGCACTAGTCTGACCCCAGAGTCTCTTAGCTGATGGGTGTGGTAATGGGTGGAGCATATTCTGTCCACTCTTGATTGTTAGCAATCCTGACACAGTGGTTGCTAAGATACCAGGATGTATCTCTTGGGGAAGAAGACTACCAGCCAGCTATATAATATAATTGTATGAAATTTCACCAATGTAATTGAAACACTTTCATGTACATGTTACATACATGTACAATGACTTAACTCATAACTTGTAGCCCTGATTTAATTCATGAAAATTCATGTGCCTAGCATGCCGTAAAAACAATTAACAATTAGTGTGGCAGACTGTAAGCTTCTGCATAGGCTTGATAGTGATATGAAAGTATCTAGGCCAATTTTGACTTAATTGCCTTCTCTTCATTAGATCCACTTAGACCATAGTCTCTCAAGACACGACCAGGTGTTCCTTTAACACTCCCAAATTTTTATATTCAGTTAAATCACATCTATATAGGTTGCTCCTATGCCATTGGCAAACAAAGTCTTGAAGTAATGCCTGCTTCTACCTCCTTGCATTTTAATCCTTTGAGAACATACATATTCAAGCTAGGGGAATGAAGTACTAGCAAATGGGTCATGGTGGCCCAGTGCTATTTAGGCATAGCGTAAGCCCTAAAGATAGAATTTTTAGTCTGGTATCTCAGGGCTTGAGTGCTGAGATAAATGGCAAAACAACAGAGGGAATGCTCGGAAAGGAGGAGATCTTGAAGGATGAGCAGAAGTTGAGGTAGCACTTGTGGGCGGATATGTAAGCCTTACGTACAGAAGCTGCTAGACCCGTTGCCAAAATGGGATGTAGTTCCAGAGGTACTGCATGAGAATGTGGATGAGCTATATGTGGGGAGGAACTGGTAAGTTACAAGATATTGCATCTGCCCATTGCAAAAAGAAAATTGTTAAAATAACTAAATTATTGGTTAGTACAGTTGCAAGGATTTAACAATTAGTTGGTTGTTTAGGATACACTGTAAAAATGAATTTATTTTAACAGACCAGTTGTTACCTCAGTTGCACTTACATTCCAATATATAGTTAGAAACATGAAATACGAGGATAATTAACATTTTGTCTGGTTATAATGTAGCTATACACCCTACTACCATTTAAAGAGGCTGTTATTGATAACTTCATAATATGCATAGGAAGAAACGATTTGTTTCAAATAATTGGTTATATATAGTAAAAACAATTGTTATCACCAATCATGCAATCAGGAATGTACATACCAATATACAGCTTACTACCATATGAAGAGGCTGTTATTGATAACTTCAAAATCAGATAATATGCATGAAAAAAAAATTTGTTATAGTAAAACTACATTGATTATATAGTCATGCAATCATGAATGTATGTACCAATATACACCCTACTGCCACATGTAGAATGTACAATCATGACTGTATATAGTCATAACATTCCTTATTATTATATATATCGCTATATTATAACCAGACAAAATGTTAATTATCTTCGTATTTCATGTTTCTAACTATGTATTATAAATGTACATGCAACTGAGGTAACAACTGGTCTGTTAAAATAACAAATTCATTTTTACAGTGTATAAATACATATAATGCATTAGCTATTTTTTACTAATTATATTCAATTAATTGAAGCACTATAATTTCATGGTGCTGTCTGGCCATCAAAAGGGTTTTGAAGCCTCTTCAAACACCTGATTGTATAGAGTACCACTTAATTATTATGTAATACATGTAGTAACAATGTAGCCACAAAATCTTCTATGACAATTGACAATCTAAATTGAAACTCATGCTATTCCTTGCAACTGTACTAACCAATAAAATGGTTATTTTAATGATTTACTTTTGACATCTGCAGCATGGTTGTCTGAACCCTTAATATGCTCGGCTCAGTGTTACCTGCTGATTGGAGGAAACTTTGCATGGCCTGATTTGAGTGCTGACACCACTGCCATGTTGTCACAATGGCAATGAACCGCAGATCCCTACCATTGGGTACCCCAGAGAGCTGCTGCTACTATAGACACCAGTTCCTTTGTAGCTATGTTCTCTTCTTACTAGTCTGGTGGCCATTGCATTTGAAGCCAGCTAGGCTGGGACCCAAATGGCACCACATCCCCATGAACCTGAGGCATGATCTGACAGCATTGAGAACTGCTGTTAGCTGTGATAATGTTCACAACGTGTGGTCCACATGGCCGGTCTTGCCTATTGTCCAGTGCCTCCCCTTGAATGGGCCGGCATGGCTGGCTTCTTGCTGTGTTGCGCGAAGACACCCCCGTTAACTGTGATTGAATAGTATTTAGAACAACTAATCTGTTGATATATAGCACTTTTACTAAATCTTATGCTACAGAAATCCAAAAAGTGTCAACCATATTACTTTGTTCTGGGTAGTGAGTGATTAAATGTAATTAACCATAATAATTAGTTCTGAGTAGTGAGTGATTAAAGGTAATTAATATGTGTAACCAAGAATCAAGAATGTAACTTCCAACTACCCACAACAACACCTTATGGTTAACATGTTTTCGCCAGCAGCCCTCATTCATTGAAGTCACACTTAATCTTATTTAGCAGGCAAGCATTTGTTACGTATATCAAAGTACAACCAACTTGTGTTCAGAATGAGTAAGACAAAAGTGTTGTTTAATCGTTTTATGTCAGCTAGATTCCTTAATGACAGTAAAGACGTTGAATGGAACTGTGAGCATGAACTCCAAGATGACACTCATCTTTTTATTAAAAGGGACCAAGTTGACTACGAGCGTGTTTTTCGATATAAAATTGCTTCGAAGCAGGTTTGGAAGACATTGGGAATCCATTTTGAGCCAATTAACAAACAGTTAATGCTGTTAGTAATAATGTTGTAATCATAATTAAGTCTGCCATCTGGCCCAGAGAGAGAACTGTATGGTGCCAAATAAGAAGCTCTTTGAGCCAATGGTGCACCATATGAGCTTATCAAAAACTCTGTTAGGATGGTACCTTCACGACAAAATTAAACTAACCACTTCCACATAACAACACTACATAAGTATTGTTAGAGTAAATATGAGTCACAAAGAAGCTATGCTTATGTAAATACCAATGTATCTATCTATGTATGAATGTATCTATTTATACTCACCTCTGGAGTGATTTGAATCTTATGATATTTTGATGCTAAAGAAATTGACACAACTGAACCTCTTGTTACTCCATGGAATATCATCTCCTGTGTCATGAGGTATACTATGTACTTACACAAGTACATGTACATGTACATATATACATGCACATACACACACACACACACATAGATACACTACACTACTATATTTGTACATACATACATAGTTTTACATACATACATATATGAAGGTATGTACATACAAACATGTACATACATACATACATACATACGTAAGTACGTATGTACGTACGTACATACATACATACATACATACATACATACATACATACATACACACATACATACATACATACATACATACATACATACATACAGGCTGTAAACAAGTAGTCTCCTTTTGCGACTGAGCAGACGAGGGGAGGTACCCAGTGGGTGTGACCAAACAACGAGGCTATATTCACATAAATACATGTAGATGTGTAGCTGGATAGAGAGATAAAGAGTAAAGATAAGAGATGTACCTGTAGCTCTTTCAATAACTTGTTAGCCACAAAGAAATTCACTCCAGGATCGATAGGAAAGTAAAAGGCCTACAATAATATATAATGAACAATAATAATTATCGCAATGTATTATTTATACACATGAATGAAGCCTTTCATGAATGGAGTCATGAATGAAGTAATGAAGGGACTCAATGGAGCGGCATTATTATTTAATAACTGAATCAAACAGCTTCTTCTAGTCAGTTATTAATAGTGACACTGAACAAATGGATGACAACAATCAATATTATAGTAATATAGTTATACTTACTTTCATATTTATAGGTTGATAGGGAGCCAAAGCATGAAGATAATCAAATCCAGGCTCTATAGAATTACATATACATGTATAGTATTAAAAGTATTCATACAGGGATTAATGTGAGTATCCTAGGATTCCTCCACCTACACATGTACTCCCTACACATGTATGTAATACTCTTTGTTTTTGATAAGCTCATTTGGCCCAAAGAGTTTCTTATTGGCACTGCATAGTTCTCTCTTTGGGTCAGATGGTGCAGGTAATTATGTTGAGAGAAGGGGTCCATTAATACGTGTAATTTTGGTGAAATCCCTACTTTTAAATGTTCGCTATTTATCCATTTTGTACAGAGAACCATTAGTATCAAAGAAGAGCAACTTTTGCTCCACCTAAATATCATATTTAGTTGTTTTCTGTACAAACATTTAATTTAGATTTTAAAGCTATCATTCCTTGCAATATATATGTAAGTGGAGTTATGATAATATTTTACATGTATATAAACACTTTTCATTTAGCTTCTCAATCTCTACCTATAAATATAACAGCATTCTTTCCTGATGTCCCCCAAACTTCCATAAAATGGACTGCATCTCCACATCTTAGCGATGGATGACCAGTGAATACCACACATGGAGTTTGATATACACTACCCAGATCTCCTGCAAATAGAAATAAGTATAATTATATATGATAATAATATGTATTAAGTATTAATTAACTTACCGTGAATATTTGGAAAATGCTGTAATCGTCCACTTTTTAAGAA
>OX345641.1:762959-957959 GCA_947044365.1 Petrosia ficiformis | reverse complement strand
TTAGACTCCCTGTAAGTTGTAATTGACATATGCTTATGATTATGTACATAATAATTATACATACGTATATTGCAAAATGTTATGTGGAAATCATTATGAATGTCATGTAACCTGTGGACGAGTGGGAGTGGCAAAAAATGAAGCAATCCTGTGAGATCTAGTGTACAGTCCAACATTAATGTAACGCCCTCAACCTTCAAGATGTAACATGGTTGCCATGGTTTGTTACCAAGGCAATACTAAAAAGAATGGATATAAGAATATCACTATATAGTTCAATGGTTAAAAATATACTGTGTACTACTTTAGATTGTAATCAGAATGAAGTGACTAATGTAATTAGTGGCTTTCCTGCTGGCCATGAATTGGCTAATACATCATAGCCAATAGTAGAGTAGTATCTCTTTCTCAGTATTCTGCCCAAACTATATATATTGGTGGTCAGATTCTAACTTGTGTTTGATATTGTCTACCTAGCGAATATATTTAATTCTGTTTCAGTAGTCAGTTGAGACTATTATATCAACTGATATCTATTTTCAGCTCTTAAAATGTCAACTCTCATAATGTCAGTCACGAAATGCTATAAATATAGAATAGATATATAATGTTACCATCACTAAAATATTAATCAAGCAACCATTTAAAAAGAAATCCCCTCACCATATTGGGCAGAACACATAACTACCAATAGATATAATAAAGTATTGATGCATATAAATGAAGCATGATTGGATGATTGAAATCAGAGTAGGAAATGAAATGCAGAATCGATAGAGCTGATATAATTACATGATTAGGTAATTAATTATTTAGGATCCTACATTATATATCACATACCAAATCCATTAGTGACTACACGTGGGATAATACGAATAATTTACCACGCCCATAATATTAATTAATTAAAAACGCCCTTTAACTTTAATTAACCAGCCCCACCTAAACTTTTTGTTATGGCTGCAACACTAGACAATGCAACTTCCCAGCATTTGCCATTGATCAAAATAGCAAAGACAATCTCCACGAAAGAGGAAAAAGGAGATGGAATTAAAAGATTAGTTGGAGACAATCAGCTGAAATCCACATCAGACTCCCCTCCAAACCAAGCACTGACTGGATTAGGAAAGTTATCTGGTTTATACAATACCAGACTTAAACCAGGCGATGTGTATCAGAATACCAAAGGTTCTCGTTTGAGACCTTTAGGTCTTCTCCCTGACAGAAAGAAAACGGATGTTTGGAAGGAACTGAGTATGCTTTTCTCTGCCCTGCCCAAGACACACAATAGAGGTAGTCATCACATTGTAACACAAACTCCAGACAAAGTATCACCAGCCATTCAAAATGACAAAGAGGATAAGGTGACTACCTCACAGATGATATCAGCTAGTGTAATACCACGTCCACAAGTTGAGTACCATGGGGAATATCCACGCTCTCCTTCATATCGTCATCCAAAACACAATACATCTGCAGTGAGACATGAGGACATGACATTCATTCCTTTTGATGATCAAGAGTATCTACATACCTTAGCACTGTGTGATCTCAAAGGCTACGTATCTCAAGTGAATGAGGAGGACACAGACAGAGGAAAGGAAATTAAGCTACCTCTGTTGAAGAATAATGTAGCAAATACAACTTCAAGAGGTTTGCAACAACCACAGTGGCCACAAAAAGAAGAACGATCTGTGAGAATGAAGCAGTACGTTTGTGTATATATGCATGTCATCTTATAGCACATAGGAATGTATTATGTATGTACTGTGCATGGATGATATGTATAGCTCAATAATCTGGTTTAATATTGATAAGAGCTGGATTGTGTGGATGTAAATGCATGTATAAACTAATAAACTAACAATATTTCTTCCATGGTGGCTGATTGTTATTTTTCTGAGCCATTGTGGCTGATTGTTACTGTTATTTTACTAAGCCACAGAGTGGCTGTGTTTTATGAATTTTATAAGTCATTGTGGCAGTTAGTTTGTAAATTAATTGTTTCTATGCCTATTGCTAGCATGCTAGGCACATGAAATTTCATGAAAGTATAAACTAATTTTAACAATATTTCTTTCCGTAGTCCTTACAGGCCGCAAGTTTTGAGTTCCAATATGGAATATTTTAGTTTTTCGGGGCAAGCACAACTAAATAAACGACTTTTTCTCTCTGACTGTAGAGATGCTCATGACTATGAACCTTGTGAGAGATGTCGACTAAGAGGAACTAGGTATATATACATATTCATATTCATCATTTATCTATCTATTTATCTCTCCACATTTATTAGTATACTCATTCTTTCATTTACCTATCTCACATGGAGAACATTGTCCATCATCACTATGTATTTATCCATTCATTTCTAAATTAGATGCTCTCAGTGTAAACCTATACGTACATACAGCTGTCCATCATCACTATGTATTATCCATTCATTTCTAAATTAGATGCTCTCAGTGTAAAGTCATACGTACATACAGCCATCATCACTGTGTATTTATCTATTCATCCATTAGATGCTCTAAGTGTAAAGCTATACGTACTGGTGGTGGTTACATTATACTTGATGGACTTACTTCACCAAGTGAAATAATGCGTCAAGAAAGAAACAAATGGAAAGGTAGAATTCTTGTCGTTACAAAACAATAAAATGGACATTTATTACACATTGCCGGATGGTGACTCTGAACTGAAGTATAATTCCTGCAGTATAATCTATAAACAAAACTAAATAAAATGATAGCTGTTTTACATATAAGAGCGATTATCAAAACTGAAAAGCAAAGAAACAAGATTGGGATGGTAGCTTAGCAACAATTAACCACTTCCATATAACCCTCTATAAGTAGCTCCAGTAAATTTCAAAATACACACATTATGTAGCTATATGTACTTAGAGTTATATTTATGTGGTACACTTACAAATGTTCCAATCTTTGCTTCATAATAATTATAAATTCGCAACTGAAATGAGGACACCCCTTTAATCAGGACATTTATATTTGTCCCAAGGATGTCCAGAATAGAGAGATTCCACTGTATATCATTATACGTGTGTTTCTCCCTCTGCCATTGATGATAAAACTGTTTTACTAAATGTTAAATATAATATTTACTTGACAGGTTGGAATCAAGGGAATACAAGTGGTTTAAGATCTAGAGCAGGAACTGGTAGGAGACGACGAAGAACTGGCGATAATGAATCAGGTCGGAATAGTTCTCTTGGTGAGAGAGGAAGAGGAGAGGGTGAAGAAGATGGAAGACTCAGTGGTATAGGTTGGAGTGGAAGAGGTGGTAAAGATGGTTGGGATAAACAAGGAAGTTTGGATGGAACAGGAAGTGGGAGAAAGAGTAGAGAGGGTTGGACTGGACTTAAACAAGACTCTGAAACTTTTGGTGGATATGGGGATAATTCAAAGGTATTAGAATTACACATATATAGCTTGTGTTATGTTGAGCGGCATCAAAAATCAGTCACATTTGGTTTTCAATTTATCAAATAATCATATAAAATGTATGGTCACTGGACCAATGGCTAAATGTATACTGCCATCAATGCAACTAATGGCTAATATGAATGAACGAATACTGTCATTATCCTTACTGCAAAGCCAGAAGGATACAGTAATCATTATATACAAGTGAATGTTTTATTATCTGTATATCAAGTAGAATATCTCACTCATATAGGGAAGAGTTGGTAGTAGTCTAGGAGATCGTAGTAATAGCAGGTAAGTAAATATTATGTAAAAATAACATAATTACCATTGCTTTCATGCCACAGGGTTGGACAAAATACTTCAATAGGTCAGTAAGTACTATATACGTAATGTATGTAATAAACTAATAATACATACAAACATGTGTGAACGTGTGTATGTACGTATGTACACTTGTACATACATACATACATGCATACATGCATACATACATACATACATACATGCATACATACATACATACATGCATGCATACATACATACATACATACATACATACATACATACATACATGCATACATACATACATACATACATAGAGGACAAAGACAGACAAGAAAGACAAACTGGAACAAATCGAGAAGACAACCAAGAGGGAAAAGAAGAATATGACAAAGGAATTGAAAGTGGAGGTAGAGAAAGCCGTATTGGCAGTTCAAGACCCAGGTCTTCATTCCAAAGACAAGGTTCAGCACATCCTACGAAAGGAGGACGGAAAGTATCAGACAGAGATAAGAATCGTAATACAAACCTTAAGGTATAGAGTTATATTGATATAGTATGTATGTGTGTATGTATGTATGTATGTATGTATGTATATATGTATGTATGTATGTATGTATGTATGTATGTATGTATGTATGTATATATATATGTATGTATGTATGTGTGTATATATGTATGTATGTATGTATGTATGTATGTATGTATGTATGTATGTATTTATGTATGTATGTATGTATGTATGAATGTATGTATGTATGTATCTATCTATCTATCTATCTAGCTTGTATCTACATATGTATATATATATATATATATATACATTCATATGTACGACGTACATATGTTATTTTATTTATATAATCATGCATGATGTACATGTACAGAAACATGAAACAACAGAGAGAAGAAGACGAGGCGATGGAGATAGTGATAGTGATGATGAAAACAAAAAGAAAAGAAGGATCAGACATAAAAGTGGTGACAATGGAGAACAACAAAATGGAGAAAAGGTACGTATATGCTTGCTGTTTGTGTTCACAATGTGACTTTGACTGTACTGTACCACACTGTACTATAGTAATGTACTGTACCACACTGTACTATAGTAATGTACTGTACCACACTGTACTATAGTAATGTACTGTACCACACTGTACTATAGTAATGTACTGTACCACACTGTACTATAGTAATGTACTGTACCACACTGTACTATAGTAATGTACTGTACCACACTGTACTATACTATATTGTACTGTACTGTGCTGTACTGGTACATGTACATACATATATACATGTACATGTACACATATTATTATAGGAGTCACGTGAGTATAATGTGAGACTTCAAAAAGAGGTACCAGAAGAGGATGAAGAAAATGTTCGTTCTATGGGAGACTTGTAAGCGAACAGACAAACAAATATAATAGTTAATATAATGGAGTGAAGATTAATGGTATATGTAGTCAAGTTATGAACAATGACTGAAATGATCAATATAATGGGTAACATTAGATTATAATAGTTGTAGTGTGGCCCAAGAGGTGTAGAAATTGAAATTGAGGGGGCGTTATAAGGGACATCAGCCCCTCTCTCCCATAAATGATATTGAAGCAAGCATTTCTTTCTCCCGCATGTATGTGTAGTTAAAGGTGTGTATGATTAGTATGATCATATTAATTGGTGCTGGTTCTATACTGTGCATAGTAGAGAACATATTACATCCTATTCTAATACTAGCCCAATGGCCATTGGCTATTTCTAGTAACTTTCTTCACCCACATACCCCACACCTCATCTCAAATCCCCTCCCCACCCCATGTCAATATTATTCCACTATTATTAATACTTAGAATGAAGTTCAAGTCTAAGAGAAATGAAGTTAAGGCATTAAAATGCACTTTAAAAGAACTACAAGGTATCAATAACTCAAACGTTCAATCTGATTAGAAATACAATTTATTTATATAATAGGTATTGATCCTTTAGACTACCTAGCTAAATACTGTATCATTGAGTAAGTGAAGAGTATACAAATTAGTTAAAGAACCTATTATATTATACTAATTATATGTATTATGTATGTACTACATATATACTATGTATGTACTACGTATGTACTACATATGTACTATGTATGTACTACATATAATACAAGTATACATACATACATGTACATACATACATACATACATACATACATACATACATACATACATACATACATACATACATATATACATACATACGTACATAGATACATAGATAAATATATACATACATGTACATACATACATACATATACACATACATACATACATACATACATATATACATACATACATACATATATGCATACATACATATGTATGTATGTATGTACATGTATGTATATATTTATCTATGTATCTATGTACGTATGTATGTATATATGTATGTATGTATGTATGTATGTATGTATGTATGTATGTATGTATGTATGTATGTATGTATGTACATGTATGTATGTATACTTGTATTATATGTATGTATGTGTTATAATCATAGTACATACATATAAACATATATTAATGTACATGTTACTTCTATTATACCAGTCAAGAGAAACTTCCTCATTATCGAAGAGTTTTTGATAATGTTGACAGAGATGAGGTGAGCAAAATATTTTACCTACCTGATCATTGATTAACATCATGTAATTATCACATGATAGGATGATGAAATAACTATTCCTGAACTGGACTTTGCCCTCAAAGCAGTTAACTATAGTCTAATATCAGACTCTGAATTACTTTATGTTAATAGTGTAAGTATATAGAATATGATCGCATTGTGCATATACAGTTGTGTTTCTGGTCAGGGAGACTGTCTTCTATTTATGTGGGTGCATGCTATATTAATGCATCACTTCCTTATCTTCCATGTTAGTCAATCAGTTAAAAATAATTAAAGGGATTAGAGTAATCTTCGATCACTCATAGTTTAAGCAGAAGAAGACTCTGGACGAAGTACATTCAACAATGAGACAATTTAATATAATCTGCCAATTTGCATGCCAACACTGGCCCAATCGTTAGGAATATCAAAAGTTAACAAAACAATACAAACATTTTATCAATTAGCTAAGTGGGTGATAAACCAGCAAAATGATTTATTTTGAATGGTGATTCATGAATTATAATTATAGATCTTAGAGTTGGCTGGACGGTATGCCCTCAATTTTCAGCTGTTTTCTCTTGTGGCAGCTCTTTCTGAAAAAGTAGTCGCTCTGGAGTGAGTTTTAGTTATGTATATATCAAATCACATTTAAAAAAATTTTATTGACATAAAGTAGTACTTATAAACAACAATACTTAATAAATCAAGAAAATTACTATAATAACAAATCATGTGGATATGGATAATTATATCTACTACAATAGACATGTAATATTGTAGTACAATTATGAATTAATTGACATAATTACAATGTACCATATTCGCATTGAAACAAATAATTCATTTGTTTTAGAGATATGGTGAAACGAATGATCAATTCAATGGATTTTGAAGCACTTGAAGTTAAAATGAAGAAATGCAAAGTAAAATTGATAGTGCACTTTTCCCTTCCTCTATTATACATTCATTCTACACCTTCCTATTCATGCATCCATTTTTTTGCATACACCTGGGCACACTAAGAGAGAGGGAGAGGGAGAAGGAAGGGGTATTTCCCCCTGGCCCAAACCTGTTTGAGGAGAAGGGCAGACCATCTTTAATAGTTTCGTTTAAAGGACAAAACAACAGCACACTGATTTACACAAATAAGTTCAAACACATAAGTTAATAAATTTCAAGGTGGCTAGTCCAATAAATTATTGAAGGTTTATCCTGCCGCCATTCTGCTCTCTCAGTGGTCCTGCAACCACCCACCACTCTATTCATCTGTCATCAATTATCTAGCTATTTTTCCCCATCAATTTCTCATATATCCATTCTCCTCTAGGAACTCTTTTATCTTCTAGCAGATGCTAATGACCAAGAGGGTGTTGTAACATCAAGTTCGCTGGCCGTAGAATTACAAGCAGGAGGATTAACTCAAGAACATGTTGAATTTGTAAGCTGAGTGTACATAGTATTTATAGCACAGATTCACCACATAAACAACCCTCAAGTTCTTTAAAAAAAACTCTGCTTTTGGGTGTCGAAGACTCAGTTATAATAGCCTGATGTTCAGAGTTATTGATATGTTTTGATGAAGCATGGGCCAAACTGACTCAACAATGGTTAGTGTGCGCGCCATTTGGGAACACATCTTGAGGCAATTAACAAAGAGTTAACGCTGTTAGTGACAATATAATCATAATTGATTGCACCATCTGGCCCAAAGAGAGATTATCAAAAACACTGATTGAGATTTTTGTTGAGTATAGTGTGATCAATTAATATTATAGCTGTACTAGTATAATATTATAATCATTACAAAATCACCGTGATTAATTAGATAGCAAATTAATAGTAATCTCTTTAACTACATCTAATTTGAAATTGGTTACATAAAATGAATAATGTCATAATGATGCCATACAATATATTATAATTATATTATAATTATAATTATATTATTACTATTATTATTATCTATAGGTTGTTGATCGTCTAAATCACGAAGGAAAGGGTGTGATTGAGTTTTTAGACTACTTGACATATGTTCCATTGTTTGTGGAGATTCATGATAATATCAGTGATAATCCACTTGACTTCTCCAGAACACGATAATATGATAAAATTGTTAATAGCCATGTACACTTCAATTTACAGCTTATGTTTAAACACACAATGTACATACATATTTACGTATGTTAGTTAATTATCAATATTGAATAACGTTTATGACAATTACTGTTTATCACATTAATATTACATATATAATCAACTGACGCTGCATTTCCATTTATTGCAGTGACGCTCTGCAGCAGGCCATGTACCCATAGCATGGAAAGTTGTGAATTTAATTGAAGTCGTCACTATTGATCAATTATTCTTATATTACTATTAATAGATCATTGTAATGTTACTATAATTAAATCACCCTTATCCCAATGAATAGACTGTCTTTTATGCTACTAATAATAGATTATTTGTATGTTACCACTTATAGATTATTTGATGTTACTATTAATAGATTATTTCATGTTACTATTAATATATTATCCTTACTATTAATAGATTATTCTTAGTATTAATAGAACAGTTTATGTTATCCTTATCATACTATTAGTATATAGATTATTCATATGTTACAGTTCATATGTTACTATAAATAGACAATCTTTATGTTACTATAAATAAATCATTCTTATGCTAGCATCAATAAATTATCTGTATGTTACTATTAATAGAGCAGTTCATATGTTACTATTAATAGACGATACTTATGTTACTATTATTGGACCATCTTTGTGTTATAAATAGACCATTCATGTTACTAATAATAGATCGATTCATATGTTACTATTAATAGATCAGTTCGTGTGCTACTATTAATAGATCGGTTCTTATGTTACTAATAGATCATCCTGTAATGCAAGAATGATCTGTTAGTAAGTAGCAACGGGCTAAACCCTAAACCTTTGGAACTTGAATTCTACAGGAGGCCATGATGACTCAGGTATGACATAGGTATATACATTATATACATACAAACACACATACAAACATTTATACGTACATACATCAGTGTTGTGAAAATAACGGATTGACATTTAAGATACTGTGGTCTATTGTTATTTGCTCTCTTCACTTTCAGGAAACTGACATTCTTCAATTTCATGCTCGAGCTAACTTCTCCCAGTATGTTTTACAAACTGGACATATAGGCAATACCAAGTTGGTAGTTGGTACAAGCTATCTGTTTCATAAATGCTTATAAACGAGCAATGGAATTGAGGCAGATTTTCAGATAATCACATTCTACCAGTAAATAATAATTATTCAGGCACAAAAACTAGATGTAGTGATGATTGGCCTTTCAATACTGCAATGCACTGAGTTAATTTTTTAATTACTATTATTATTGCATTAATTTGTAGTAAAACTGCAGTAACATCAAAATACAAGTGCATTCATAACTTCAAGAGTTCACTGTAAAAACAGATTTGTTATTTTGACCAATTTGATTGGTTATATGAGTTTCATTTTTATAATTATAAACATCAAACCTAAATAATTGTTATGAAGCCAAGAACAAGCTGCAAAACTAGATGTAATTCATACTGTTTGGCAATAACTGTCACTGTCAAGCAGCTAAATAACTCTTTACTTCAAAACAAGCATGCTAGTTTGACAGTAAGTGTCATTTTCAAATTGCTAGCTAGAGCAAAACTTTGACACATGATATAACATAACTCCATAGGGAGCTCATACTGTAATACTTATAGACATATGACATTGTATATAACAAACCAACCAAATTGATTGAAACAACAAACAGTTTTTTACAGTGTTGCAGCTGTGCTAACCAATAAATTAGCAACTTCGTTTTGCAGTGAATTCAAGTGGGTGTGTTGAATATTCACTACCTTCACTAAGTGCTCTCTACTACATAGTTGACAGAGATTAGTGCATGACTGATGACTACTAAAGAAGGTAAATAACTATACAAGATCACTGTAAGTTTTTATACTCTATATATAATTAGTGTAGTTGAACATAATAAAGCATTATGCATAATTACAATGCATTGTAACACCCATTTGATGATAAAGAGGGCCATCATAGCTTAAAATTGAATCAACATTCTTAGCAACCATTATATATCATAAATGTTATAACCCAGTAACATACTCTTAAATATAAGAAAAATTTGCATACACAATCTGAGACGACCTGTGTGGTTTAGTTAGCATTGAAGCTTCAGCATGGCATACAGTAAAGCTTAGTTTCTAGGCAGTAGTGTGAGTAAATAACACTGAACTATAATATAGTATCTAACCTATTTGCCAATGCTATATAGTTCATGCAAACTCTCCCTGAGGGGATACTGAGCTCTAATCTGACGAGATATGCACATAGAATTGTGTTGCTAATTTGCTTCTGTATTAATAATAAGATACCTAATTAACATTATAAGACTATAATACCTACTACTATATGATGTTACAACAATCAACAAGGATATAAGTGCCAACTGATATTTAAAGTTTAAACTTGTGTCAATGACTGAGCAAAAACACCAGTCCTGAACAGGCCATGGACATTTCTTCTTTTATTAGTTATAATGTCACTTAATAAAAGGGATTTGTACTCTACAAAATGTTTATATCTGCTTTAATACAACAATGCTTGTATATGATATAATATATATTATATATAAATCATGTAGATATATCTATTTTAATACAAGAATACTTGTGTATGTAAAATGTATATATGTTATGTATATATGTTATGTATAGGTCACGGTTAATCTAAGCTTTGATTATGTGATAAGTAACATAAACTATGGTGTGTGGCTTTCTCTAGCTTAGAGAGATATATAATACATAGAGATAAGTATGTAATAAATATTATACATGTATACATTGTACATATACATACATGTATATACACATTGTACATATACATACATGTACACATTGTACATATACACATTGTACATATACATACATGTACATACACACTGTACATATACATACATGTACACATTGTACATATACATGTAATAGATAGAACATGACCACGAGGGGTGTATCAGTATACACGAAAATGATATTCATAATCCCGTGGGCGTAACCCGAGGGATTATGAATATCATTTGAGTGTAGACCTGATACGCCATGAGGTGAGGTCATGTTCTATATGGCTTGTATTGATAGGAAGCCAAAAGATGAAGACGCCAGTACTGCAGTTGCTATGCAATTATTTTGGTATCCTAGCAATATCTGTTGCGTAACGACTGTTGCGGTTGTATCTCCTAGTAACTACCATTACATCACAATATTTTAGCGTGTGAGACTGTGAGTAATGTCGAATTTGGATATCGAACTAGTGAAAGAGAATGCAGATCCGGAATTTCAAGACGTTCGAAAAAAGTGTCTAAAGCTTTCTTTAACCAAAAAGAAACATTTTGCGTACATACAAAAGGAAGAAATAGATAGATGGTTTTCAACTTTCATAGCTGAGGTTCGCCACGTTGATGGTGACCAATATCCTCCAAGAAACATTCACAAATTGCTTTCAGGTATTCTTCGATATATGAGATATTACAGCTGTGATACTCCCAATGTATTATACAGAAGAGACTCCCGGTTCAAGCCTATTCAAGGTGCTTGCGAGGTCGTGTTTCGTGAGCTTTGTAAAGCTATTGGGTTTAGGTTTATTTATTAATGGACCAATCAGCTAAGAGCTGCTTTTAAATGGTACATATGATACATATACTTATTACAATACATAGAAAGTAAAATAAAAATAAAAGAAAGAAGAAAAAGAAATAAAAGAAACTGTTTTTTTTTTGTTTTTTTTTTTGTTTTTTTGTTTGTTTTTTTTGTTGTTTTTTTTTTGGGTTTTTTTTTGTTACAAATATACAAATAAGGAAACAAAAAAAAAAAAAAATTAAAAAATTAAAAAAATACAATCTACATACAATTTCAAGACAATACAAGAAACTCTTAACTAGTGTCCGACACGTAGGTGTTATTAAGATGGAAGAGGAAGATCAACTATTATTAAAAACTATTGTTTTGTTTTGTTATATTACTATGTTGTTAAAAAACATCCGGTGGAATATATATATATATCACTGTCAGTTGCTTTAATCTTTTAAGAGTCATGTCCGGTGGAATATGTATATTTAACAGGAAGTGGGGGTCTACGTAATATACACTGATCGCGGTAGCTTTCATCTTATGGCTTCCTATAATACAAACATGTATATACACATTGTACATATACATAAATGTACACATTGTACATATACATACATGTACATACACACTGTACATATACATACATGTACACACTGTACATATACATACATGTACATATTGTACATATATATACATGTACACATTGTATACAAGATATTATGCATTACTTTGCATCTTTTAATGCACACATGTATAGAACATTCTACTATTATAATCTGTTATATACACATATTGAAACTGTGGAAACTAGACCAAACTTGTAGTTACCACAGTTTCAATACACATAGTGTACAATCCTGAATGATTGGGTATATTAACTGGAGACATAATTTTATTCAATACTCTATTCTTCACATCTACAATAATATATTACTACAAATGTGTCATTTCATTTAACTTCTTTTAACTCTCATAATATAGTCACTGTTGAAAATGCACTCAGAGAACTCAGTGGTGTTGCATGGCCAAGACTACTATTTGCTCTTGACATAGAGAGGAGAGTAGAAACACGAATAGCAGAGGAATGTGGAGCTGACGAAACAGCAGCTATGGGAGAATTATTGAAACACTGGCTTGATAATGATGAAGATGCTACTTGGGACAAACTTGCTAAAGCTTTAATGTCACAACCTCCATTTACACGAACTGGAGCTTACATATACAATAAATATGTTAACAATGAAGGTATGTATGTACTAGCCATAGTTCAGTGTTATGTTAATATTATTTAATTTGTCATTCCCATAGATCTCACTGCTGATCTTATTTGTCAAGAGCTGGATTTTGTCAAGGACTGGTTTACACTTGGCTACCCCTTTCTCTATGATTCCCAGAGGATCAAAGATGCTGTGATTAATGTTCCTGTTGAGAGAAGGAGGAATAAGCTCATGGAAGTTTGGTTAGAGTTTGATGATGAGCCTAGCTGGGAGAAGGTAGCTCGAGCAGTTGAAGATTGTTTTCCTGAACATGAGGAGAGAGCAGATAAGATTAGAACCAAGTATCTTCCAAAAGTAGAATTTCGACATCATTGTGATATAGAGGACGAAAAGGGTATGTATGTGAATGTATATTTGCATATATGTATGTATGTATGTATGTATGTATGTATGTATGTATGTATGCATGCATGCATGCATGTATGTATGTATGTATGTATGTATGTATGTATGTATGTATGTATGTATGTATGTATGTATGTATGTATGTATGCATGCATGTATGTATGTATGTATGTATGTATGTATGTATGTATGTATGTATGTATGTATGTATGTATGTATGTATGTATGCATGCATGCATGCATGCATGCATGCATGCATGCATGCATGCATGCATGCATGTATGTATGTATGTATGTATGTATGTATGTATGTATGTATGTATGTATGTATGTATGTATGTATGTATGTATGTATGTATGTATGTATGTATTATGTATGTATGTGTGTATGTATGTATGTATGTATGTATATATGTATGTATATATGTATGTATGTATGTATGTATGTATGTATGTAATCATGTATGTATGTATGCAAATCTGTTGCTTTAGACAAGTCTGTGCAGCTAGATCCAAAATCAGCCTTCACTCACACTGGAGATATTAATGACTGGTATGCACTTGGTTGGTTTCTCGGTCTTGATGAAGATAACCTCAATGAAGTGGAGAGGAAACATTTCAGAAATGATGACAGAAGACAGGCAGTGCTTGAGTTATGGCTGGAAAATAAACAATCGGCTAGTTGGGATTCATTAGGTAGGGCTCTTCGTACAATGCCTCAGCACATTGGATTGTCACAACGAACAATTAGAAGAAGTATAAAAGAGAAAGAAAGTAAGTAATTATAATCTTACAAATTAACCTACTGTATAAACTTGTTGTCTTCTAGAAATTCCAGTTCAAGAAAGAATGGAAAAGATAGTAGAAGAAAGCAGAGAGGAAATCAATCCAGTCACTTCACTCACCAGAGTGGAGAACTTGAAATCATGTGAGTCTTCATCTTACAGCCATACATATGCACACAGAGAATAATTCTTGTATATATTCTCATAGCATTATTATTATCATTTTCAAATTTTCATTACAACAGATCTTGGAGGAATCCAGGCTGCTATTAATGCTGTAGTTCATTTAAATCCTGAAATTTCAGGACGTATTCAACAAGCTTTAAGAGAATTGAGTAATGAGCTAGATGTGCTAGACTCAGAAATGAGAATGAAGGAAACAGACTCACAGATTGCTGTATCTACTTCAATCTCTACATCAGAAAGTAGTGTTCATTCTTAATAATTAAATTATAATTATACATGTATACTTGGAACAAAAATAATAAAACAACCAAGATAGATGGGTTAAAGCTTTAAATATACAGTAATTAAAAAAATTTTGAACTGATTTGTGCAGATAAGTATAGTTATTGCACAATTTGCACCATTCCAAACTTTTATATTTTCCCTATGTACTTCTGTTGATAATTTGCCTGAGTAATATTATTGCTTTACCAGTTCTTTTCTTTGTTATAGGTGATCCCACTGACAACTTGGGAAAACTGCAAGATAGAGTCAAAGAGTTGGAAGGTGAATTGCAAAAGAAAGGTTAGTTTATAATTGTATTAGCCTCTATATGTGTAGCTATGACATCATGATACTGTGTGACAGGCCTGGGCTGTAGTGGAATATCTCGTCCCACTGAGTACTTCCCCCCAATATAAGAGGCTTAGAATTGGATAAAGGTGAATGCCGTTACACGAAATGGCATTCGAGTAACTACGTACATTAACCATTATCTAACCCCATACAAGTATGGGGTTTGGTTGTCTCACTGGATTACCCAGACCCACCTCCATATCAGACATCCTTTAGTAGCATTCCAATGTCGAAGCAGGAGAATGGTATGCTTGTACTAAAATATGTTAAGTATTGATTTCCACTTATACAATAGTGCATGGGTGGGTGATTGCTGTGGTAACTTTTGCTGTGCTGTGGGACGTTTATACCCATATACACCAAACATTAAGTACATTGTATACTCCACTTCAATATTTACTGAATTAGCCTGAGACTAAATTTCCCATGGGGAGTATAAGCCTGCAACATACCTCTAGCAGGGATCAGGAGATGTCCTATACTTATTTCAATGATAGTAACCAAATTTCATTGCACCTTGCATCTTTAATACATATCCTCAGAATGATACACAGTACACTAGGCTAACCCAAAACAAAACACTTAAAATTGCTCATGTTGCATACTGTAATAGTGCACAAAAGTGGGTGGAGGAAATATGAAATTCATGTAGAGACTATTTTGTTGTCATTCTTAGCATTTTACTGTTAGCCTCTCAGTCTTTCAACTGCTATAAATGGGAATTCTTTAATTGCCTTTAAAATTATAGATAATGAAGTGACCATATTAAAGACAAGGTCTCTTAACAAGGACAGAGAGGTGGACCTGCTGAAGCATACTATAAACCAGCAGAAGAAAGAGCCAGGTATATACACATGACTACAATCTTTTTTTTCACAACAAAATAATTAAGGTGTTCTGAAATTACAAGAGAACCTGTTCCTCTACAACTTCACACTTCAAAAAAATAAGACAAATTGATTATGACGTTTTTATTTATTATGTAGATGTAGTAAAATACTACTCACAAGTGTTTTACAAGTTCAATCAACACCAAAAGGAATGGGAGATGTTTTTTGTGATAGTACAAGACGATCCTAAATATAAACAAGTTAGCTATAGTCAACTTTGAAAGAGTACATTCACTTTTAATTCTTCTTTCTTAGCTTGTAATAAAAATGTATTCTGACTATCTTAAGGATGTTTATCAGATATTAGAACTGGATGAAAATGCGACACATCTCCAACTGAGAATTGATATTAGTTCCATACATCCATGGGAAATGAATGAACTCACAACAGCTGAGGTATCTATCTATGAGTATAATGATAAAATAACCATTATGCTATATTCAGATTGATATAAATGAGATTAATAAATTTCTTCCTGAGTCCTCTTGTGTTCCTCATTGTCACTTCAAGTTCTGCTGGCTGTCAGAATTATCACCTCCAAAACTTGTAAAGATGAAGTTTCATTTGATCGGATCTAAAGGACCAAACAACTTCTTCTATATATTTTTGCCAAGAGACAACATACCAGGTAATTTCACATAAAACATTTTACTACCAAGATATGTGTGTAATTATGATTATTATGTAACTGTATACAATATGCAGAGAATACAAACTGAAAAACATCTAATGTAAATATAATATATAAATATAATACTCATTCAATCTATTGTTAATTTTGACAATACTTCACAATCAATTATTAACAGCTACTTCACCCATAATATCCAGTTTTAGTTATATAGCCAGGTATATATATTTTATAGTTATAAATAATTAACAGAAAGTATCTATTTAGCCTTACACTAAACTGATGAAGTCCACAGCTAGATGAACACTCTCCTTTTAGGAAATAACATGCCAAGAGCAGAACCAGAACCACCGACTTTGTGATCAAGAGGCCCTGGCTATAAACCACTACGCCACACTGCCTCCTTAAAAAAAAAGTGCCTATCACTTTTTGGTGGGGATGACTGTCATCAGTTTATTAAAAAACACCTTTTGGATGGTTAATCCTACATAACTTCATTTCTATCAGGCTTATACTAATAGTTAAATTATCACATATTCACTTTTTTCAATAATTATTATATAGATGCTGTATCTATTCTTGATGAAACGGTATTCACATTTAATGAAAACACAAACACTACCTTTGAATTACCAGAGTATGATTTATGTATAAATGTACCAGAAGGATCTGTTACACAGACAACAGAGATGTATATAAGACCTGTCCTTACTGGTGACTTTAAACTACCACCTGGTTGTCACCAAGTAAGTGGCATCTACCAAATAGAGTGTTCTGAGATGTTGGAAAAGGATATCAGCTTACGAATAGGACATTATGCTGTTGTTGATTCACAGGAAGAGTATGCTAACTTCGGTTTCTATTCTGCCAGTGCCTCTACTGGGCCACCTTATGTGTTTGAAAAAGTAGAGAGTGGTTCCTTCGTCGTAGACAACATGTATGCCAGTATTACACTGCGTCACTTCTGCTTTTTCAGCTACTTTTGGTTTGGGGAAAAAAAGCTGCAATATTGTTCACAAATGTTTTACAAAATATTCTCTAATGGTCTATGTCATATTGAAATGATGTTTGTTGTAACAGAAAGTAAACATACATTAACAAAGGTTAATCAGTATGCAGTAATCATTGAGAGCATAACACAACATATTTCATTATACATTTTAGTTTGTTAAAGAATCATACAAAGAACGTGGCTATGATGAATATGCTGATCAGATGATAAAATTTAAAAAAGGAGAAACTTCTCTCAAAGTAAAACCGGTAAATGAAGAGCTTGATACTTGGAGAATGACTGCAAGACAAAATCCTGAGGTAAGTCATCCTGTAAGCATATAATTGTAACTGTTGTTGCTAATATAATTATAGATCAAGAAGGATGAGATTGATGATTTCAAGCCAAATGTTTCTGGCTCTATTCCTCACTGTTGCTATTCTTTTGGATGGCCTTTAAACTTGTCACCAACCCCTTTATCAGTGAAGTTTAATTTAATTGGAGCTGATGATTCAAACAGTTATTTCAATGTAGATTTGCATGTAACAGGTGCATATCTCTGATTATCACATAACTTAATTGTTGTTTTATTTCTAATGAATTGAATGACAATAATTATTATCATCACAGGTTCATCACAGAACAGCATTTCTCATGGAAGCCTCACTGCTGATACAAATTCACAAACTTCATCCTCATCTAGTCAAGGTAATATATAATACACAAGTATATAATAAGTTACATGTCATCTTTTTTTCATATGTCTATAGACACTTCTCCATATAATATATTTAAGGCACACATGTCTGAAATGTTGGAAGTGGTATCAGACCCAGATACAGATAGACTGGCCAACAATCTCTCATTAGCTGATTTAATATCAGATTCTATCACTGATCATGTTTTTACTAAAAATCTTGATCGTTATCAAAAAGCTAGTATATTATTAAATGCGATCAAGAGATCACTCAGAAACTCCAATAAACCAGAGGATTTAAAGAGGTTCTGTGAGATATTGAAAAACCTAGACAACCCAAGTCTGACCAGAATTGCTGATGAAATATTAAAGAAATTAAGTAAGTTTTTTTTACCGTATACTTATAAATACTATTTATCATGTAATCATGTAGTGTGTTAGTATTGAAATAAAGTAAATTGCAGTGTTACTATAGAAGGAGCTTTATGAGTGGTGCAAAGGAGCATCAAACTTCAGTGTATTTTGCAATCATCTGTTGTTGGATGACACATTTTGCAAATTTCCTTATATGGAAAATATGCATTACTTCAATGCCATTTTTATAGAGAATAAGATTACTCATCCGCTATCTACAAGTATACACCCTCCTACAAAAAGATTGACCACAAAAGAGAAAAGGCTTATATATGTATTACATATAATTATTAGATCATCATGATAATTTTAACTGTTGACTGTTTAAGCTATACATAATTATATATAAACAAGCCTGAGCACACAAGAATTTGAAATTAGTTTTCTATTTAACATAAAATTAATACAGAATAGACACTGGAGAATATGGTAACTGTCTATCGAAGTTGTATTCAAGATCATAGAGCATTCATAGACCTGGTTAGAGTCAGTGGGGCTTGCTCAGAATTGCCCCAATAATTTTTAATGTAATCTAATTATACATGTAGATATAGTCTTACAGGCCAGTAGCGATGACATGCAGTTACAACAGTGATGAAGATGGATTTAATCCACGTTATCAGAGGCCAGCTGCTTCAAGTGATAATGAAAAATAATAAATTAACACAATGAAGTAATATCTAATACAAAATTTCAGTATGGAGAGTAAAGTAATACTAATCAGACTGGATGCTTATATATTACATACATACATATATAATAGAATCAAGAGATAAATTGAGACATGATTATCTAATTACCTGGATTATTATTGTTGTGTCTTTGTGGTTCTGAAGAATTGAACTTTCATATTTTAATGTGCAGTTAGCTTTGCTGCCAGGCAGCTAACAGTATTCACATTTCAATTGAAAGTTAATTATTATAATTATTCTTCCTTAATGATAGATAATCAAAGATCACTTGTACATCACAATGATCAGTCAAAAACAGCAAGTTATCAAAGAGTATGTAGCAAGTTATCAAAGAGTATGCTGACATTTCTTCTTGTGATCATAATTGCTATTATTATTGGAGTGTTATATAACAGATAGATTCATGTTATGTATGATGTGATGATAATTTACTTGTATATCAAATTAGATAGAGATATTTTGTTTTTGTTATTCCTAACCTGGTGATCACATATATAAGGTCTATGAATCCACTATGTAGCTACGTACGTAAGTGGATTCATAGACAGTATGCAATTTATCACATTAGAAGAAACATTCCACCGGTGAAGCAAGTGTTTCCCCACCCACCATTGAAACTTGTAGTTGTGGATAACTTGTGCTCAATGATTTCATCAATTTTGATGTAGCTATCTCATCCTCATTAATCCATCTTCATATTGGACACAACTGGGTTGACTTCTTAACACTAAAGAATTTCGTCAGCTTAAATTTGTGCCTGTGATGTGTTACAGTGTTAGTATGTATACAAAACCACATTATAGCTCATTACTCTGGAGTAATGCATTATGTTGCTAAGATTCTCTGCATGATTTTGATTGAACTAGTGGTCTTGGATTCAGGTACAGGAATGGGAGGTATTATAGTTATTTAAGTAGGTCTGAGGAAAAAGAGAAAGAAAGGATTAACAATTACCATAACAGATGTTTGTAAACATGCACATACATGCAAAAATTGAATTAAGCTGAACTTAACTCGAACAGAAAAGAATACAGAACACATTGTTAACACATGCATGAATACATTTCAATTATGATTCCAAAAACCTATAAAACAACTAAAATACTAATAATTCCTCCTTCCTAACGAACCCAGAGTATAAAAAAACAAGAGGCCATTCATTCCTGTTTGATCTTTGTTGATTAAAATTGTTGCTTGTAACATTTTAATTTTATTCTGTGTTTGTCATAACTATGTAGCTTTAGAGTATTTATATGTTATAAAACTGATTCAATTGAAAAGCCACGTACAGTGATAAGGAAAGCATTCATTACTATAGTCATTGTTGACATTGTACATATATGAGACTGTTGTTTTCAAATTCAATCAATGTGTCTATATATGCCACTTTCATCGTTCATCCAGAAATCATAAATTATATTGAAATTTGAACCTGTTTGTTTTGCAGTATGGCCTGGTATTATGTAAGTGGTAGTGCACTACATTGCTAGGTTGGTTAACAATAAAATTAACAATTGCAAATCAACTGGTGGTCAATTGCACCTTCATTCTTATCTTTAGTATTAAAATTACACACCTATATACTCTCCTGTTACTGACTCTCATATAGTGGGCAGAAGCTTGACAAAATTTCACCAATCCAAGCCTAAAATAAACTGCTTCAGTTATAGCTATATATATATATATATATATATATATATATATATATATATATATAATTATATATATATATATATATATATATGAGGATGATGTGTAGTTTTGTTACAATGTGAACTGTACATGTTACATGCAGAAACTACCATTATTTTATAGCCACCTGCTACATGAAATGAACACAGTATAATTTTTGTGTATAATTATAATAATTATTATATATTATGTACAATAGTATTATGGACCACAATTAGCTAACAGTATTAAAATCAGTACTACTAATTTTCACTATGATTCGAATGTTAAAGGTCACTACGCGCGGGCCAGCCCTTAACATGCACAGGCACCATAATGACAAAATTAAGGCGCGCCTTTAGTCCAGTGGCACGCCCTGCTTACTAAGCTAAAAACAAAGAGGCGTATACTCAATCTCTATAATGACTGACAAAACTTGTGAGTTTGAGTAATAAAATCTGTTATGTGAAATGATCTTCTCTTCGTTTAGTTACAATTGATCATGTTGGTCTTCTGTTATACAAGCTAAAAGAGATACAATATCAAGCAAAGGACTTTGGAATCACTCTTAGTTTGAATTACAATGCAGATATTCAGGCTGTTTGTAGACAGCCCCACGAAGCCCCAAATGAATGTCTTCAACAGGTGTTCTCTCTGTGGCTACAGCAACCCTCCCAACAGCGTACATGGAGAATATTAGTTAAAGCTTTGAGACGTGGTGGTGAACAAGTGATAGCTGATACAATTGAGACCAAATATACTCCACTAAATCAGTCAGGTATGATAGACTTATTTTAGTGTACAAGTGTATTAATAGTAGTCCAATTCAGTTTCAGTTCCACTTCAAAAACTACTTAGTCTAGTAAAGGGGATCAATGCAACTCACTGGCGTAGTTTGGGATTAAATTTGGGGCTGACTGTATCTCAGATTGAGATTGATGACAGGAGTGGATGGAGCGAGTACATGATGATTGAACTCCTGAAACTATGGGTAAAAGGAAATGGGAAACCAGCTACTCTAGGCACTCTCGTAACTGCTGTGAGGGAGCTACAGAACTTTGATCTGGCTGAAATATTAGCTGCAGACAAAGAACTCCACTTGTCAGGTAGGAACTATATTATCAATTGAAGACCATTGTATCAAAGATAGCAAACTGTATACAAGACAATGAAATAAATATTGGAATATTCTAAATGCGAACTCATTTGAAGAAGTTTAATGTGTTCTTTTAGCCTGCAAAGTGTTGCTTGAACAGAGTTACACAAGTACTGTTATTATAGACCTACTATACAATTGCGTACCTGAAACAATAAATGATATTTCACCAGAATGAAGAATAGACCAACATTTATTTTGTTTGTAAAGCCTGAAATTCCTATATTTTACATCATTTGTTTAAATGTCCAGACTCTGCTCCTATCATTCAAGATGATATTTCAAAAGATGTAACTGATGGTGTGACACAACAAACATCAAATGGTAAGGAATGAAAGTACAAAATAAGGACATAGATTAGCCTCACGTACCCAGCCCCCTCCCAATCTATGAGAAAGGAGGGTCTGGTATATAGCCATTGTATATTAATATGTCTTGCTATTTAATGTTTGCACATGTGATGAACATTGTGGCCCTGTTCCAGAAATATTGAGATGTATTACTTGCTGATTGCTCAGTTCAACAATGCTAAATCTGAGTAGGTACAGCAACAGAAACAAGACTAGTTCTCGTTATAAAGCAATAATCTAGTTTTTGAGGCTTTCTATAGCCAATCAATGTAAGAGCAAAAGCACGTGTGAATTTCCAAATCATGTTTTGCTGACAAAGCTCGAAATCTGTTTTTATAACCTTTATCCAAGTCCTAATATATACATGCGTACATAAAAACATATATAGATATAATTTATGTATTAAATACTGTCATATTCATTTATATTCCTGCTACAGATATTAAGAGTCCTATAATCACCGAGAATCAACCATTAGCTGTTACCACTACTAAAAGTGATTATTTATGTGTGAATATATTATCATTTTCATATAATTACGTATGTATTTATACACATTAAAACAATGATACATGTATGTAGTATTATAATACTTCAAGTTAGTTATTGATCTATTTTCCTGCAGCAGATGATTATGTTAGTAACAGTTCTGTGTTAACCGATATTCCACCACTAACTGGTGAATGTGATCAAGTAGCAACCTTCGTCCCAGCCCTCGTGTTAAACGATATTCCACCACTAACTGGTAAATGTGATGAAATAGTATTTTATGAAGGTTATTAATTCTTATTTTCATATGTGTAGATGCAGTGTGTCATGTGTTTTATAAGCCTACTATGATTAAAAACAAATGGATTGTCATTATTGCTGTGATAAAGCCAGACCTACTTGAGGTATATTCATACATCATGTAGTATCAAATACTTTACATATAAATTCTGTTGAATTTGTTGTAAAAGCAACTTTAAGATGAGGAATACAATTTAAAAAATCATGTTTGTTAGTTTGTAATATATATATCTGTAATTCATTCTGCAGAACACGATGAGGCAGTTTGGTGGTTGTGTACCTGGACAGAAATTGAAAACAAAATTAATAGAGAATACTCTTACTCTTCAACTACCTGCTAACAGCTGGTTACCAGACTGGTCAGTGGAGTACCCTACTCCAACTCAGGTAAAATATATATGTCTCATAATATTATACATTGGAACTTCCAATAAAGGAGACCCGACACCTTTATATAGGTGCCTAGATACCACATCATTACCACAACCTTCTCAGTAAACACTCTGTTGCACATTCTGGCAGTGATTTGAATGGCCACACCCACTCTAACTACTAATTAATAATACTTACTTCTGTAATTTAAATTGCATTCCCAGAACATTTGGTACAGGAAGCCAATGTGATCATTGGCTTCCTGTACCAAATGGCCACATATAACATAGCATATTATATAGCATATTAATTTCTTACAGCTACTACAGACTGAGGTTCTCCTTGGAAAAATCTGCTGTTTTGAAATAACAGTTTCAAGTGAACTCAATGCTCCACTTCCTTTGGACATGGACATAACTCTGAAAGGAGCCCAGCCTCCCAACATAGTGACTGTTCATAGAATTGCTGAAGTGGTCTTGACACCAGAAGGTTATTTATTAGTGTGTTATTGTGAACATTAAAAAAATGTTGTCAAGCACTGCTAAGCTGTATGAAAACCTTTTAAATGTAATCGAGGTAAACTTCTATATACTGTAGTTATTTCCACCTTCAATATATGACCATATGTGACTTCCTTGTCCTGCACTGTTCAGAGGGACGTGCTATAAGATGATCCTATACATTTGAGAGTATTCTGCTATTGCATGGTCACATGAATACCTCCTCAAAGAACCTTGTTCTCTTCTCCTATTTTTTTATTCCTGTAAGAGCTGAGAAGTTTATATTTATTATAATACTATAATATAAAGTAATTATAATTTAATATTTTGTTTCTTATAGTTCTTGAACAATGGATTAGTGAAGGATTTGTGGATCTGCACATTACAAAGATGAATATTCATGGTGCTCCTAAAACTGGTAAAACCTCCAGTCTTCATTTGCTACTAGGAGAACCTCCACCGCCTAAATATAACAGTACTGATATTGCTCGTGCTGCAGTTACTGCTGTCAGGATTTCTGTAGAAAACGATAGAATTCCAGAGCGTTGGATACGAGCAGATCATGTTAAGACCTTTGAACAATTTGTAGAAAGGACGAAGCTTGAAGCAACCACACATGTTTCTACTCCACAGCCCAGTAGTGATGTTTCTACTACACAGTCCAGTAGTGCTCTTTATACTCCACAGCCCAGTAGTGGTCCACAGTCCAGTAGTGATGTTTCCGCTCTGCAGCTACAGTCAACTAGTGTTGTTTCCTCTAAACAACAATCAACTAACAAATTACTCCCTCTTTTTGGAGCTCACTGGATTCACTCTGTAGATTCTGGTGGTCAACCAGCCTTCCTTGATCTCCTCCCTTTGTTTGTACAGAGTGGTTCTATTAATTTAATCGCCCTTAGACTCTCCCAGGAACTGAAAAATCGACCGAAATTTAAGTATTCTGTAAATGGTAAAGATGTTTGCCTTCCCCAAACCCTTCAATTCACAAACCAGGAACTAGTGGAGTTGTTCCTGCGTTCTTTATCATTTGTCACTCCAATTACCATTCATGGAATAATTGACGCACCTCCTGATTCACATTTCCTAATATTAGGTACATACTCTGACAAGGCACGAAAGTGTCGTGAAACTCCAAAAAGAAAGAATGAAATCCTGGGGCAGGCTCTTAAAGAATATAGTGAAGTGATTATTAGCAATGACAATGATGTAATATTTGATGTAAACACTCAGATGCCAATGGGAGAGGAGAGAGAGAAGAAAGCATCTCACCTTCGAAGAGCAATAGCCACGACACCTGGCTTAAATGTGAAGATGCCAAAACGATTTTTTGCCTTTGAGCTCGAGATACATAAGCTGTCAGAAGAGAGGAAGCAGGATATTATACTTCTTGAGGACTGCTATAAAATAGGAAAAAGTTTGGGCATGTCTGAGGATGATGTACGTGTGGCTTTACAGTTTCTTCATTTCGTTTCTGTCATCTTTTACTTTCCACTATTCCTTCCTAAAGTTATATTTGTCAACCCTCAACCTCTCATTGATCTGTTGTCAAAGCTAGTTAGCGCTGGCTTTGTAAAAATATCAGAAGTTTTCGGCACTTATCTGACAAAACAGGAAGCCACACAACTTCAACAGAATGGTATATTTTCTAAAGATCTTCTTAAGCGCTTATCACCATTTGCTTTCAACTCTGAATATTTCACAATCGACCACTATATACAGCTCCTCAAACATCTCCTTGTCATTACTCCCATCAATGATACCACTTACTTTATCCCATGTGTGCTTCCTATTATTTCTCTCACAGAAAAACAGAAACGTTCTTTCTTACGTGAAGGTGATGCTGATCCATTTGTCATCATGTGGGAGAAAAAAAGTATCCACGATGAAATTGCACCTATTCCATTGGGTTTGTTTCCTGCTACAGTTGCTGCTATACTCACACATAGTAACGATCATCGCTTTGTTCTTCCTAAGCCCACAGATGATTTTCCACATCAGCTACGTAATGCAGTACGATTGAAATGTGATACCTTAGGTGGGTTACTACTACTAGTGGATAATCATAAGTGGTTTGAGCTCTACTATCATGGTGATCGTAACGACTGCCCAGCAATTCGTGATGTTGTCGAACGAGCTACAGTAACTGCACAATCAAACCTAAAATATGACACAGAAAGATTGTCTATAAAATATGGATTTCTCTGCTCTTTGTGTCAATCAAATCGATACAAACGAGATCACCCAAGCACACCGAATCATCGACGGACAATTTTAATGTGCTCTAATACAAATACATTTTACCCTATATCCCAGTTGGAAGAGTGTTGGTTTGCAGACCTTAGTGAACCAGTACATTTTGAACTTCAGATAGCTACATGCAGTATATCTGGTTAGTCAATGCAGTAATTACAAGATGCCCAGTTCATGGGAAACATGTTCATATAGTTAAATGATAATATAACACTACATGACATTATTATTAGTGCTGGGACTCAATAATCAAAATATCAATAATCATTATCAATATAGTGGATTTAGCAATATTGATATCGCGACCAGATATCAATTTGCACATTTGCATAAGTACTAATAGTCATTTGATGTGGTTCCCAAAAAAAAACATCCTGTATTTGAATTAACTATTTTCATGCTAATTAGTGGGAGGTCTTTCCTGTCAAGTAATTAATTAATTACTTCCTCCGATAGTATTAATAATCAATCAATATTGGGTATACTAATAATTGATATTTCTAGTTTTCTACCGATACCCAGCACTAATTATTATTAAAGTGTAATATTCAATAGATCATGGAATTTACTAAGTCATATTAACTGGTAATACTATTCCATGTTGTATATAGTATATGTACATGATTATACTGTGTTAAAGTAATATACTTTATTATTATAGCATATTACATGATGGCCAGTGCATGGACAGCATTTTCATGTAGGGAGTCATGTGGGATGATAATATAATAATACTACATGACATTATTATTAAGTGTAATAATCAATAGAGCATGGAATTTAGTTAACTGCTAATACTCTATGTTATATATAGTATGTACATGATTATGAGAATATAAATTGTGTTATTAATTCTGTAGATAATAACTAGTAAATTATTTACATGTATGTCTTTTTGACTGATAAGTTATGCTACACATGTAATGATGACATTACGAAAATATTAAAATGTTATTGCAGGTGGTTCACAGGGATTAATACAAAGGCCACAGCAAATGATGCATGATTTAATAGAATGTGAGTCATATAGACTGATAATACCATAATATTATGTGCTTTACAAAATTATAAATTCTATTACTTTCTTTTGTATAGTTGATGACCTTAGAGTGATTATTGACAAAATGAGGAAACATCATATTGCAACACAATGGAAGGAATTTGGTCTATTTTTAGGAATTAGTTCCAGTGATTTGAATTATATTGAGACAGTATACAGAGGAGATGAAGATATTATTTTATTTTATATATTACGGGTCTGGATACAGAGGAATGGTTCGATAGAACCAACATGGGCCAACCTTGTAGAGGCTTTAGATGACATTGATGCTCGGAGAGCAGCAGAGGAAATTCGAGGTTCTAAATTATATTCAAGTACCATAAATGACCCAATTTGTGAAAACCATGTGCACAATTGTGAAGCATGGTAATTTTGAACAAATGCTACCTTTAAATGCTTGCTATTTGGTTTTATACAGGAAACCAATCAAATACAAATACTTTTCTTCATGCCATGGCCATTAATTGATCAAGCCCCCTGGAATGACACATCAGCCTTAATTATGTATGCAATGCGCTATGTGATCATAGCACAAGAATGGTGAAATAGATCAATCCTGTGGCTAGCAATCATAGGGAGGTTAGGTATAGGTGTAGTATTTTGGTCTCATAGAAGTGCCCAACAGGGTGCAAAGGCACCTTGCAGCTTCCCGTCCCTCTCAGTCCCAGCAACTGAGCCGGGAAGCTGCAAGGTTCCCCTTTTGTTACCGTCGCCATGAATTGACAGCAGGGTATAGATCTGGATAGCCTCAGCCCGCAGCTTTGGGTTGAAGTATGTTTTGGTCTCCTTATGAAAACTCTATAAAGACCCTAGAAGAGAATGATATAACAGATTAGATTACTATTGTATTAATTCTCACAGTCTAGCCTAATCTGAACCCATGTGGATAAATGATCATCATTACATGCATGTTGCTCATAATTATGTTCTTTCCACAGATCTGTTTTTTACTAATAATATGTTACTTCATAAACCGTTCACAGGTATGAGTCAGCTCTCTTGTTATGATCATTATCTCTATGTACATCTATAATAATAATTATTAATAATATTATAGTCAATATTATCTCCATTATTTATATATATATTATAGTTAACTCCTAAACATCACTGTATTTATATTTTCTTGTAGTAAAGAGAAAAAGAGAACAACGTGAACTAGAGGAGGAGGAGGAGGAGGAGGGGACTGAGGAGAATCAAAACAAGAGAAAGTTATAGAAGCTGTAACTCTTTTACTGTGTAGTACTTTAGTTTTGTAGAAAACTGTTTCCTTTTATATAATTATGTATTATAATTTTCATTGACTTTATATATGCATAATTCTTTAATTATGATGTGATATTAAATTGTTATTTGCTACAATCTGTGCAACAAATTTCTGTTTGAGAGGTAGTCGAGTAAAGTGGAGAAGGGCAACTGTAATGGAGGATGGAGCTGGCTTGCCAAAATTTTTGTCCTAACTTATAATATTAGTTGATATAACTATTATTGTATTATTGTATAATATTACGAATACAGTAATTAATTGTTCTTTATTATATTATTATTATTATTATTATTATTATTGTTATAGAATGTTATGATTATAACAATAATTATAATTATTATACAGATATTGTCCTGTAGAGAGTGTTTTTCTGTTATGGATGAGGAAAGGGATTGTTTTGAAATTATATACACATTGTATACTGCTATTTGTACATGGCTATTATTAATTGTATCCATGATTTTTAAATGCTCAGATTTGGCTTGCATTAATTTTAACAAATTTCAGAGTCACGTCTAATAAAATGATCATGAAATAAAAAATTTTTTAGCGTATACTAATTTTAGTAATCATTACAATGGTAACTAAAATTAGTTCACACAATAAAAAGTAGACTTAAGATACATGTACAACTAAATTACTTACATACCTATGATCGATGCTCTTTTTGGTGCTAAATTGGCTTCCTATACAAATGGCCAATTGCAATATTAATAGCAAACATTAAATATAAACATTAAATATAATCATTAATTTTTGATCGAGTTATGGTATCCTGGTTGGTGTAAGAAGTTGACAATGCATTTTTTGATGGTAAGTACAGTGGCACAACTATTTAATGTGTAATATTTATGATATTCTTTATTATAATTACTATGGTGTGTGGGTGATTACTATAGTAACCTTTGATGTTACCATGGGTAGTTATAATTACCCACGGACATACCTGCCTTTAGTATTAATTGCTATGAGGTGGGTTCTATCCTTGAACAGAAGCTTTCTTCTCAATACAGTTGTAGAATCACTACGAAAATTTTTTTTAGTGTATACAATTCTTAAATATACATGCAGTTCTACTACATAATTTAATACATCTAATTATGTATTTGTCACTAATCTTTTGTTCAGGCTAGATCAATTCCACACAGTTGTAGACATGCATGTGTATAACATTTGTACCTTAGCTTCCAGATGTTTGTACAGAATTGGAGTAGCATGTTGTTACCAACTTACCATATATAGCAGCAAGTGAACCCCTGACAGCCAGTTATATTAACATTAATATTAGTAATGCATACTATGATATATATACATATATGAGTATACAGGCAAAATTATACATAATTGCCTTTCATATGATGACTGAGAGAAAGTGAATTGAGACAAATGTTTCCGCATTGCTGAAGCTTACAGTACAACTGTAAGCTTCAGCAATGGGGAATAACTCATGCTCAATTTTGATGTACGTACAGTCTCATTTCATCCTTGTTCATATTATATAGACATAACTGGGGTTGACTTCATAATGCTAAAGAATTTTAGCTTAATTAAACTTGTGCTTGTGCATGTGTTAGTGTGCAGTGTACAAAAACCACATCATAGTTCTTATAAATAACATAACTCTAGTAGTACATAATTATATTATTATGTTGCTAATATTCTCAAGTTTTGGTTGAGTTTATGGTCTTGGATTCAGGTATAAGACTGCACATATTATTACTATGTTAGTATGTCTGAGGAGAGAGAGAAAGAAGGGGGTTAACAATTACTATAGGCTTACCTTATGTTAGTGCTAAAGATGTTTGTTTACATATGCAATGATTGTAAAGGCTATATAGGTAATAAAACTGAACTTAACTCATACAGAAAAGATCACAGAGCACATTGTTAACACATGCATGAATACATTCTAGATAGGGAATTACAATTCCAGAAAATTATTAAAAATAAAAACTATGAATTAACATTTAATAAAGTCCACATAGAATTGAAATACGTTGCCATATATTTCTTAAATGAATCTGAGGTATAACAAGGCTGTCCATTCCTGTTAGACTTTTGCAGGTTAAAATTATTGCTTGTGACATTTAATTTGAAATGGTACTGATGGAATTTTCCATATGGCTTTTGAGTATTGATGAGACTCCAGTTTTCAAATTCGATGTCTACTGTCATTGTTCATCTAGTTTCACGAGAAACTACATTGGACCTGTTTGTTTTGCCGAGTAAGTGGTAACCATGATCTGTATGTACGTATAGTTCCAACCATATAATAATAGATCACTTTCCTCATTGAAACATTGTTGAGATGTGAGTGTTGTATATATTACATGTATTATATAGTATAGTTTTGTTATAATCAATCACATGTCTGAGTGAGTTGACAATAGATTAAATGATGGAAATTCAACTACATTTGGAAACTCAATTAACATAATTTTTATGATATATCGCATATCTTTTTTTTCTTCGTAACAGCTCAAATTTTGAATGATTCTAGAAAATCAACTTAGACATGTTTTTTTAATTTTAATATGTGGTACATTCACTATGTATACTTCATGTGTATTACTATACACATGTATAGTATTGTATTTGCCATCTCTATCCATTTGTATGGCATGGTAAGTTATAGTAGTGTGGTATTGTTATGATATTACTGGCTTATTAACTTATATATAACTATATGTAGTATATACTGCACCTTCATTCTTACCTTAGTATTAAAATTATTAATTACATACACACCTAATCTCATATTACTGGGCCTCATATAATAGGCAGAATGTGCAATATGTTTCTTACACATTTTGCTATATGCATTTTGGTGACTTTTCTGTGAACTCATTGGCTTAATTATAAATAATTACGACAAGTATTTTAAATTAAAAACAAGAGTAAGGATTCATAATTATATATATATATAATTATATTGTTTGTGTGTTCATGCCCATGTGTATAATTAACTATGTATAACAATGCCTGACTGATAATTTATTACATGTACATATATACAGCTGTCCATAATGAACTTCACAAATTACATTCACTGGATTTGAACATCAATGATAAATTAATTATGCAGTTTGTGATGTGGTTGATAAATAAGTGTTTTTAATATGTGACTGTACAATACTTTATAATATTACTATGCATAGTATTGTAGTATACATTTGTATGGTAAATTATAGTAGTGTGGTATTGTTATGATATCTCTGGTTTATACCTTCACATGTCTTAGTATATACTGCACCGTCATTCTTATCTTAGTATCTTATTACATACACACCTACTCTCATATTATTATATATAGCAGTAGGCAGAATGGATGGCAGATGTAAGTTATATAGTTCTCACTACAATGTCACTGGATAAAATATCAATTTCTCTTTCTAGTCAAACCCAATCAACATGAAGGAAATCAGGTACATCTACTAGAAGAATTATCAAGTCGTCACTATTGATAGATTATCCTTATGTTACTATCATGGTAATGTTACTATAAATAGATCATCCTTATCCCAATGTTACTATAAATAGATTGTCTTTGATGCTACTATTAACAGATTATCTATATGTTACCACTTGGCGTGTTTAAGGGGGGGCCTGGGGGGGCCCAGGCCCCCCCTGTTGTCAGAACATTGAATCAGTAGACCCACGAAGATCGTGAACAGCATCATCAATAATAGACCATTATGTACGTAATGTACATTGCAACGTCGACCACACCTCTAATGAATAAATAATAATTCAAAAATTTGCGGCGCACTACGTGCACCATTATTACACCAATACAGCTAGGTGCTAGGCCCCCCCTGGTATTCAGGTCTGGACACGCCACTGCCACTAATAAATTAGTTCATGTTACAATGTACTATTAATAGATTATCTTTACTATTAATAGACCAACTTATATTATCTTTATGATGCTATTAGTAGATTATTCATATGTTACTAAAAATAGACCATCATTATGTTACTATAAATATATCATTCTTTTGCTACCATCAATAGATTATCTGTATGTTACTATTAATAGAGTAGTTCATATGTTGCTACTAATAGACGATACTTATGTTACTATTATTGGACCATCTTTGTGTTATAAATAGACCATTTATGTAACATAAGGATAATCTATTAATAGATCAATTCATATGTTACTATCAATAGATTGTTTTATATGTTACTATTAATAGATCAGTTCATGTGCTACTATTAATAGATCAGTTCTTATGTTACTAATAATAACATAAGAATCATCTGTTAGTAAGTAGCAACAGGCTAAACCTTAAATCTTTACAGGAGGCCATGATGACTCAGGTATGACAAACATATATACGTACATATAGTAGTGTTGTACAAATAATGGGTTGACATTTAAGATACTTATATAGCTCTAATGTCATCTGCTCTCTCTTCACCTTCAGAGAACTAACAATCTTCAATGCATGCTCAAACTAACTTCTCCCAGTATGTTATACAAACTGGATATATAGGCAATACCAGGTTGGCAGTTGGTACAAGCTATATGTTTCACACAAATGCTTACAAAGGAGCGATGGAATTGAGGCAATAATCACATTCTATATACCAGTGAATAATAATTATTCAGACACAATAACTATAGTGATGATTGGCCTTTCAATGCTGCAATGCACTGAGTTAATTTTATAATTATTATTATTGCTATAATTACGTTAATATGTAGTAAAACTACAGTAACATTAAAATGCACTTAACTACAAATGCACTCAGAGTTCAAGTGGGTGTGTTGAATATTCACTACCTTCACTAAGTGCTCTCTACTACATAGTTGACAGAGATTAGTGCATGACTGATGACTACTAAAGAAGGTAAATAACTATACAAGATCACTGTAAGTTTTTATACTCTATATTATTAGTATAGTTGAACCTAAAAAAGCATTATGCATAATTATTATTTATATATAATGCATTCTAACACATTTACTATGTGTTCCTTTCCCATTTGATAATAAAGAGAGTCAATTCATAGCTTAAAATTGAATCAATATTTTTAGCAACCATTATATATCATAAATGTTATAACCCAGTAACATACTCTTAAATATTAAATTGCATACACAATCTTAGACCACCTGTGTGGTTTAGTTAGCATTGAAGCTTTAGCATGGCATACAGTAAAGCTTAGTTTCTAGGCAGTAGTGTGAGTAAATAACACTGAACTATATATAGTATCTAACCTGTCTGCCTATGCTAGTTCGTGCAAACTCTCCCTGAGGGAATACTGAGCTCTCGCAGTCATGCTAGATATAAACATAGGATCGTGTTGCTAATTTGCTTCTGTGTATTAATAATTCCAAGATACCTAATTAATTAACATTATAAGACTATAATACCTACTGCTATGTGATGTTACAACTATCAACAAGGATGTAAGTGCCAACTGATATTTAAAGTTTAAACCTGCTCCTCTGCTCAATGACTGAGCAAAAACACCAGTCCTGAACAGTCCATGGCCTTTTCTTCTCTTTTCTTTTCTTGCTTATGATAATATATAATATATATAAATCATGTAGATATTTAATACAAGAGGGTCTGTGTACATAGAACGTATGTTATGTACAGGTCACAGTTAATCTAAGCTTTGATTATGTGGTAAGTAACGGAATCAATACTATAAACTATGGTGTGTGGCTTTCTCTATGGTGTGTGACTTTCTCTACGGTGTGTGACTTTCTCTATGGTGTTTCTCTATGGTGTGTGACTTTCTCTATGGTGTGTGGCTTTCTCTATGGTGTGTGACTTTCTCTACGGTGTGTGACTTTCTCTACGGTGTGTGACTTTCTCTACGGTGTGTGACTTTCTCTACGGTGTGTGGCTTTCTCTATGGTGTGTGACTTTCTCTATGGTGTGTGGCTTTCTCTACGGTGTGTGACTTTCTCTATGGTGTGTGGCTTTCTCTATGGTGTGTGACTTTCTCTATGGTGTGTGACTTTCTCTATGGTGTGTGGCTTTCTCTATGGTGTGTGGCTTTCTCTATGGTGTGTGACTTTCTCTAGCTTAGAGAGATATAGATAAGTATGTAATAATGTTTATACATGTACACATTGTACATATACATACATGTACACATTGTATACAAGTTACTTTGCATCTTTTAATACACACATGTTTAAAAGAACATTCTACTATTATAATGTGCTTTATATGTTGAAACTGTGGTAATTAGACCAAACTTGTAGTTACCATAGATTCAATGCACATAGTGTACAATCCTGAATGATTGAGTATATTAACTGGAGACATAATTTTATTCAATACTCTACCTTCACATACACAATATATTACTACATACACACGTGTCATTTCATTGAACTACATACCCTATCTTTTACCTCTCATGATATAGTCACTGTTGAAAATGCACTCAGAGAACTCAGTGGTATTGCATGGCCAAGACTACTATTTGCTCTTGACATAGACAGGACAGAGGAAACACGAATAATAAAGGAATGTGGAGTTGACGAAACAGCAGCTATGGGAGAAATGTTGAAACACTGGCTTGATAATGATGAAGATGCTACTTGGGACAAACTTGCTAAAGCTTTAATGTCACAACCTCCATTTAAACGAACTGGAGCTTACATATACAATAAATATGTTAACAATGAAGGTATGTATGTACTATCATAGTTCAGTGTTATGTTAATATTATTTAATTCGTCATTCCCATAGATCTCACTGCTGATCTTATTTGTCAAGAGCTGGATTTTGTCAAGGACTGGTTTACACTTGGTTACCCCTTTCTCGATCCTTCCCAGAGGATCAAAGATGCTGTGAATAGTATTCCTGTTGAGAGAAGGAGGAAAAAGCTCATGGAAGTTTGGTTAGAGTCTGGTGATCAGCCGAGCTGGGAGAAGGTAGCTCGAGCAGTTGAAGATTGTTTTCCTGAGCATGAGGAGAGAGCAGATAAGATTAGAACCAAGTATCTTCCAAAAGTAAAATTTCGAAATCCTGGTGATGAAGATAACAAAAAGGGTGTGTCTATGAATGTATATTGGCATATATGTATGTACGTACGTATACTATGTATGTATTTATGTATGCATGCAAATTTGTTTCTATAGACACACTTGCACAGCTAGATCCAAAATCAGCCTTTACTGAAACTGGAAAAGTTATTGACTGGTATGCACTTGGTTGGTTTCTCGGTCTTGATGAAGATGACCTTAATGAAGTGGAGAGTAAGCATTTCAGAAATGATGACAAAAGACAGGCTTTGCTTGAGTTATGGCTGGAGAAAAAGAAATCATCAGCTAGTTGGTATTCATTGGGTAGGGCTCTTCGTAGAATGAAGCACATTGATTTGTCCGAGGGAATAATTAGAAGATGTAGAAAGGAAGAGCAAAGTAAATAATTATTACAAATTAAACATAATGTTTAAATATGTTTTCTTCTAAAAACTCAAGCTCAAGCAATCACACAAGAACCAATAGAAGTAGAAAAGATGATAGAGGAGGAAGAGAACAAAGAGGAAAGCAATCTTGTGATCAGAGTAGAAAACTTGAAATCATGTGAGTCTCTCATCATGCAAACATAATTAAAAGTCTACTAATTATTGGTAGAAGTTTTATTACACTGTTCATAATTTTCTTAATTATAATAATACTGAATTATTTATTATAATAAAACATTTCAGCCTGAAGACTGGAAAAATATAAGTCTACTGTACAGCATTATATTATTTATAGATTAATTTATAATGCAGTTTTGCATTTTTCATTGCATTTAGATCTTGGAGGAATTCAGGCTATCATAGCTCATTTAAGTCCTGTAATTTCAGAACGTATTGAGCCAGCTTTAAGAGACATGAATGATGAATTAAATGCACTAAACTCAGAAATGACAATGAAGAAAGAAGAGTCACAGACTACTGTTGGCCCAATCCCCACACCAGAAAGTAATATTCAGTCATTATTGTATGCTTGAAGTTATTATTCTTTATTTTTACAGGTTACACTATTGACAGTACGGGACAATTGGAAGATAAAGTTGAAGAATTGGAAGGAGAAATGCAAAAGAAAGGTATAATTAAGATAATAGTTTATATATGTTTTAGCCCCTATAACATACATTTTTACTTATTTTTCTGGCCCGTAGGGCCATCCCTATGATTGCTTTCCACGGGGCTGGCAAATGAAATTGCTAATATATATGTATTCAAATGTGTTGGTATATTACATGTTTAGTAAACTATTCTTGGTGTAATAACACTAAGTATGTACATTAATTGAATATGATTATGGTGAGTGAAAACATTGAGAGAATATAAAATCATTTAACTTAGAGGTCATTCATGTTTTAGTTTGGAATGACCAATGATCTTATTACCTGCACTATTATCATATAATTATCCTTCCTATCCTTCAACTCCAAGAAAAAAGAGATTTATAAACTATGACATGAGATTTATAATATTAAAAAAGAGATTTATAAACTATGACATGAGATTTATAAACTATGACATTATAATTTCTATCATTCTATATAGACAATGTAATAGAGGTTGAAAGGATTCAGCCCTCACACCCTCCCGTAAAAAGACTGAGGGAAGAGAGAAATGGAGTGGAGGAAGAAGAAGATAGGAGAAAGAAAAAGAAGAGAAAAAGGACATAAAGGAGGAGGAAGATATTTACATAATAATGAATTCAATATATATATATATATGCATGATAAGCTAATTAGTATATTCAAAAACATCTCTACTAAAAGTGGAGTCACTTGTTTGAATGTCTTTTTCAGTACTAATGCTGTACATACACATTTATGTTCGTAATGCTAATTTATGCTATTGAATATCAGAACATGTAAAGATCTATTTACAATGTACTTATTTAGTTAATTTACTGTTACTATATCGTACGCAATTATAATTACATATAGGACTTCTGTGTTCAATCTGCATATTACTGTATACCCTCAATATTTATTTCTAGCACACTGGATTGGCTGCTGTGTATATAAAGTATATTAATTTTATTGCTGTAGAATCCAATGCTCTCAAGCCACAAATAGCTTCCACACTATTAGTTAATGAGCTAATGATTTTTCTGTGTGAATAATTTAGTTTATATGAACAACATATCCTGAAACATCGTTTACTACCCTGATAATATCTTTACATGCATAATTATTATAATTCACTGATTTTTTTTTGTTGTATATAATATATCGGATGAATTATTGGGGATGTTGACTTGGTACTGGGAAATGTTTGGTTTTGAATTAGGAGGTAATACATTTACATGTATGAGATGCATTATACAGAGGAAATTATTTTGTATAATTATGAAAAAAGTGAATACGTCAGGAAAGACCAAACTTATTAGTATAAAAGAGCTTTACAAGTTCTAATTTTACAATTTGGGGGTATTAACTAATTACTGTATTAGATGCTTTATGATGTAGTCAGGCTGAAAGCCACACCCTTCGCCTGCTCACTAAGCAAAGGGGAAATCTCTGACTTATAGTATTAATGGCGTGGATAACTGACAAAACTTGTGAGTTTCAGTAATAAAATCTGTTTTGTGAAATGATCTTCTCTTCGTTTAGTTACAATTGATCATGTTGGTCTCCTGTTATACAAGCTAAAAGAGATACAATATCAAGCAAAGGACTTTGGAATCACTCTTGGTTTGAAGTACAATGCAGATATTCAGGCTGTTTGTAGACAGTCCCATGAAGCCCCACATGAATGTCTTCAAAAGGTGTTCTCTTTGTGGCTACAGCAACCCTCCCAACAGCGTACATGGGAAATATTAGTTAAAGCTTTGAGACGTGATGGTGAACATGTGATAGCTAATACAATTGAGAGAAGATATACTCTTGACCAGTCAGGTATGATAGATATTTTAGTGTACAAGTGTATTATTACTAGTCCAATTTAGTTTCAGTTGAAATTAATGATCTGCTCCGCCTAGTTGATGGAATCAACACAACTAACTGGCGTAGTCTGGGATTAAATTTGGGACTGACTTTATCTCAAATTAATGAGATTGATGATAAAGGTGGTTGGAGTCAGTATGTAATGATTCAACTCCTGAGTCTATGGCTGAAAGGAAGTGGGAAACCAGCTACTCTAGGCACTCTTGTAACTGCTGTGAGGGAGCTACAGAACTTTGATCTGGCTGAAAGATTAGAAGAAGACAGTGAACTCCACTTGTCAGGTAGGAACTATATTTTTAAATGAAGACCATTGTATCAAAGATAGCAAACTGTATACAAGACAATGAAATAAATATTGGAATATTCTAAATGCAAACAGTTTTTTTTTTCATTTGAAGAAGTTTTAATGTGTTCTTTTAGCCTGCAAAGTGTTGCTTGAACAGAGTTAGACTAGTACTGTTATTATAAACCTACTACACAGTTGCTTACCTAGATAGAGTGAACCAATAAATGATATTTCACCAGAATGAAGAATAGACCAGCATTAATTTTGTTTGTTTAGCTATGTTGAAAGCCTGAAATTCTTGTATTTTACATCATTTGTTTAAATGTCCAGACTCTGCTCCTATGATTCAAGATGATATTTTAAAAGATGTAACTGATGGTGTGACACAACAAACATCAAATAGTAAGGAATGAAAGGCCAAAATAAGTAACCTTTAGGACATAGATTAGCCTCACGCACACACCCCCCAATCTATGAGAAAGGAAGGTTTGGTATATATATTAATATGTCTTGCTATTTAATGTTTGCACATGTACACTTGCACATGTGATGAACATTGTGGCCCTGTTCCAGAAATATTGAGGCTGTATTACTTGCTGATTGCTCAGTCTAAATCTGAGTAGGTATAGCAATAGAAACAAGACTAGTTCTCATTATAAAGCAGTAATCTAATTTTGGAGATTTTCTATAGCCAACCAACGTAAGAGCAAAAGAACGTGTGAATTTCCAAATCATGTTTTGCTGACAAAGCTTAAAATCTGTTTTCAAACCTTCATCCAAGTCCTAATATATACATGCGTACATAGAAACAGATATAGATATAATTTATGTATTATAATACTGTCATATTCATTTATATTCCTGCTACAGATACTATTAAAAGTTCTATAATCACCGATAATCAACCATTAGCTGTTACCACTACTAAAAGTGATTATACATATTTTATGTGTGAATATATTATCATTTTCATATAATTACGTATGTAATTAAAACAATGATACATATATGTAGCATTGTAATACTTCAAGTTAGTTATTGATCTATCTTTCTGCAGCAGATGATTATGTAATTGTTAGTAACAGTTCTGTGTTAACCAATATTCCACCACTTTATAAATGTGATCAAGTAGCAGCCTTCATCCCAGCCCTACTGTTAAACGATATTCCACCAATAACTGGTAAATGGGATCAAATAGTAATTATATGAAGGTTATTAATTATTATTTTCATATGTGTAGATGCAGTGTGTCATGTGTTTTATAAGCCTACAATGATTAAGAACAAGTGGATTGTCATTATTGCTGTGATAAAGCCAGACCTACTTGAGGTATATTCATACAATCTTGTATTTCAAAGCTGTCAAATATTTTAAATTCTGTTGAAAGCAAACATTAACTTTAAGACGAAGAATACAAATTAAAAAATCATATCTGTTAGTATGTAATATATCTGTAATTCATTCTGCAGGACATGATGAGGCAGTTTGGTGGTTGTCAACCTGGACAGAAATTGAAAACAAAATTAATAGAGAACACTCTTACTCTTCAACTACCTGCTAACAGTTGGTTACCAGACTGGTCAGTGGAGTACCCTACTCCAACTCAGGTAAAATATATATTATGTCTCGTAATATTATTAATAAAGGAGACTCGACACCTTTATATAAATGCCTAAATTCCACATCATCACCACAACCTTCTCAGTAAGCACATTCTGCCAGTGATTTGGATGGCCACACCCACCCTAACTACTAATTAATAGTACTTCTGTAATTTAAACTGTGATTGCATTCCCAGAACATTTGGTACAGGAAGCCAATGTGATCATTGGCTTCCTGTACCAAATGGCAGGTTTAAACACAATCATTTGATACAAAATTATAATTACATATAACATAACATATTAATTTCTTACAGCTACTACAGACTAATGTTCTCCTTGGAAAAATCTGCTGTTTTAAAATGACAGTTTCAAGTGAACTCAATGCTCCACTTCCTTTGGACATGGACATAACTCTAAAAGGAGCCCAGCCTCCCAACATAGTGACTGTTGAGAGAATTGCTCAAGTGGTCTTGAGACCAGAAGGTTATTTATTAGTATGTCATTGTGAACATTAAAAAATAGTTGTACATGAAACCATTTGTATTGGTAAACAACTAAACATTTACTGTAGTCATTTTCACTTTCAATATCCTTTTTTCCCTATTTTTATCTGTGTAAGAGCTGAGACGTTTATGAACTTCATGGACAGCCCACATACCTAGTGACATTACACATTACAAATTAGCACTGCATGCACAATGAAATCTACTGACTACAAGTGATCCAAAGGACAGCACAAACTTGAATGCATATTTTCATATGTATTTAAGTTAGTGCTGTCCTTTGGGTCACTCATATATAGTAGCTATGGCATAACATACTATTATAATAATAATAATGATATAATTATAATTTAATAATTTGTTTCTTATAGTTCTTGAACAATGGATTAGTGAAGGATTTGTGGATCTACACATCACAAAGTTGAATATTCATGGTGCTCCAAAAACCGGTAAAACCTCCAGTCTTCATTTGCTACTAGGAGAACCTCCACCACCTAAATATAACAGTACTGATATTGCTCGTGCTGCAGTTACTGCTGTCAGGATTACTGTAGAAAACGATAGAATTCCAGAGCGTTGGATACGAGCAGATCATGTTAAGACCTTTGAACAATTTGTAGAAAGGACGAAGCTTGAAGCAACCACACATGTTTCTACTCCACAGCCCAGTAGTGATGTTTCTGATACACAGCCCAGTAGTGATGTTTCTGATACACAGCCCAGTAGTGATGTTTCTACTACACAGCCCAGTAGTGGTCCACAGTCCAGTAGTGATGTTTCCGCTCTGCAGCTACAGTCAACTAGTGTTGTTTCCTCTAAACAACAATCAACTAACAAATTACTCCCTCTTTTTGGAGCTCACTGGATTTACTCTGTAGATTCTGGTGGTCAACCAGCCTTCCTTGATCTCCTCCCTTTGTTTGTACAGAGTGGTTCTATTAATTTAATCGCCCTTAGACTCTCCCAGGAACTGAAAAATCGACCGAAATTTAAGTATTCTGTAAATGGTAAAGATGTTTGCCTTCCCCAAACCCTTCGATTCACAAACCAGGAACTAGTGGAGTTGTTCCTGCGATCTTTATCATTTGTCACTCCAATTCCCATTCATGGAATAATTGATGCACCTCCTGATTCACATTTCCTAATATTGGGTACATACTCTGACAAGGCACGAAAGTGTCGTGAAACTCCAAAAAGAAAGAATGAAATCCTGGGGCAGGCTCTCAAAGAATATAATGAAGTGATTATTACCAATGACAATGATGTAATATTTGATGTAAACACTCAGATACCAATGGGAGAGGAGAGAGAGAAGAAAGCATCTCACCTTCGAAGAGCAATAGCCTCAACACCTGGCTTAAATGTGAAGATGCCAAAACGATTTTTTGCCTTTGAGCTCGAGATACATAAGCTGTCAGAAGAGAGGAAGCAGGATATTATACTTCTTGAGGACTGCTATAAAATTGGAAAAAGTTTGGGCATGTCTGAGGATGATGTACGTGTGGCTTTACAGTTTCTTCATTTCGTTTCTGTCATCTTTTACTTTCCACTATTCCTTCCTAACGTTATATTTGTCAACCCTCAACCTCTCATTGGTCTGTTGTCAAAGCTAGTTAGCGCTGGCTTTGTAAAAATATCAGAAGTTTTCGGCACTTATCTGACAAAACAGGAAGCCACACAACTTCAACAGAAAGGAATATTTTCTAAAGATCTTCTTTATCACTTATCATCATCATCTTTCATTCCCAAGGTTTTCACGATTGACCACTATATACAACTCCTTAAACATCTCCTTGTTATTACTCCCATCAATGATACCACTTACTTTATCCCATGTGTGCTTCCCACTGTTCCTCTCACAGAAAAACAGAAACGTTCTTTCTTGAAAAAAGGTGATGCCGATCCATTTGTCATCATGTGGGAAAAAAATAGTATCCATGATGAGATTGCACCTATTCCATTGGGTTTGTTTCCTGCTACAGTTGCTGCTATACTCACACACAGTAACAATCATCGCTTTGTTCTTCCTGAGCCCACGGATGATTTTCCACATCAGCTACGCAATGCAGTCCGATTGAAATGTGATACCTTAAGTGGGTTTCTACTACTAGTGGATGATCATAAATGGTTAGAGCTCTACTATCATGGTGATCGTAAAGACTGCCCAGCAATTCGAGATGTTGTCGAACGAGCTACAGTAACTGCACAATCAAACCTCAAATGTGACACAGAAAGGGTGTCTATAAGATACGGATTTCTCTGCTCTTTGTGTCAGTCAAATCGATACAAACGAGATCACCCAAGCAAAGCCAATCATCGACAGACAATTTTAATGTGCTGTAATAAAAATGGAGTTTACCCACTATCCCAGTTGGAGGAGTGTTGGTTTGCAGACCTTATTATAGCAGAATCACGTAAAATTATTCCTCTTAGTACACCAGCATTTCATAAAATTGATGATTATGAACATGGTTAGTCAATGTAGTTGTATGATACTTATACATGCATTTGTTAATGTAATGTAATTTATAATTACAGAATATCAGGCTTCGATGATGTTGGATATGTGTACATCATCACATATACATGTATGTAGTGAATAATAAACATTTATCTATGACATGAAATTGTTAAGATGTAATTTCTTGAATTTAATGAGGAATTTACTGAGTCATATTAGGTAATATACTATTCTATATTGTATATAGTATATGTACATGAGTATGCTGTGTTAAAGTAATGTACATGTGGTACATCAGTACAGTTTCTATGATACTTATACACATGTTAAAGTATGGTAATTTACTGTTACAGGATATGACTATTTAATAGTGAGTCATGTTGAATGATACATACAATACTACACATTTAATTATGTCATTTTGAATAATTAATAAACACAGCAGAATCTTTAGACGGTCATTAACTGGTAATACTATTCTATATTGTGTAATAGTATATGTACATGATTATCATAATTATGTTAAAAGTAATGTACTTTATTGTTACAGAATATCATTCCTCGGTCGTTTCATTATGGAAAATACTTAGAGATAGTGAGTCATGCTGAATGTTAGATAACATAATATACTATATGACATTATTATTATTAGTGCTGGGACTCGATAATTTATATAATTCCTTGGTCACTCCATTATGGAAAAGACTTGGAGATAGTGAGTCATTTTTAATGTTAGATAGCATAATATACTACATGACATTATTATTAGTGCTGGGATTCGATAATTGTTATAATACAGTACAATAAATTAATAATTATATGATGTGGTTCCTGAAAAAAACATCCTAGCATACTTAACTTACAACTGTTTTGTATTTGGTATACATGAATTATCTATTTTCATCAAGGTTCTCACTAGGCTTTTTGGTGGTGCTACACTATTTACACAGTTTGCATCACCAATTAAGCTCTGGAATTCAACCTGCACCGCCATCTCTTTATGGCTCAACACAAATCTTTAAATACATTAGTTATACTCTTTTACTTTGCACTGAAAACAGGCTCAACAAACAAGTTTTTAATTGCCCACTCAAGCTAATTTTGGCATGTTTCAAGTAAATTTTTGACAAAACTTTGAAAATATCAACAAAAATTTTATACATGCCCCACCAATTTCTAAAATCCTGGCCGGAACACTGATTTTTATGCTAATTAGTGGGAGGTCTTTCCTGTCAAGTAATTAATTACTTCCTGAATATTATTAATAATCAATCGATATTGGGTGCACTAATAATCAACTTTGGTGTCTCTACCAGCACTAATTATCATTAAAGTGTATACATTTAATAGATCATGGAATTTACTAAGTCATATTAATATACTATTCTATATTATATATAGTTATATGTACATGTACTTTTTTATTATAACAGTTTTCAAGATGTCCAGTCGACGGATAGCACGTTTGTATAGTGAGTCATGTTGAATGATAATATATTACTGCATGACATTATTATTAAAGTTTAATATTCAATATAGAATGTAAGGTATATTAACTGGTAATACTACTGTATATAGTATATATATATGATTATCATGTGCTAAAGTAATGTACTTTATTATTACAGGAAGGCAGGGTTCCACCACCAGTCAAAGACTGCCACATTTACATGCAGAAGCTAGTGAGTCATGTTGAATGATAATATAATACTACATGACATTATTATACAACATGGAATTTAGTAAGCCATATTAACTGGTGTCATGTACATGATTATGAGAATATAAATTGTGTTATTATTTTGTGTAGATAATAACTAGTAAGTTATTATGTTTTTTTGACTGATAAGATATGCTACACATGAAAATATCAATAAAAATTTATACTTGCCCCACCAATTTCTAAAGTCCTTGCCAGAACACTGATTTTCATGAGGTCTTTCCTGTCAAGTAATTAATTACTTCCTCAATATTATTAATAAATAGTGTCTCTACCACCACTAACTATTATTAAAGTGTATATATTCAATAGATCATGTAATTTAGTAAGTCATATTAACTGTTAATATACTATTCTATATTGTATATAGTATATGTACATGATTATCCTGTGTTAAATAATGTATACTTTATTATTACAACAGTTTTCAAGATGTCTCATCGACGGATAGCACGTTTGTATGGTGAGTCATGTTGAATGATAATATATTACTACATGACATTATTATTAAAGTATAATATTGACTACAGCATGGAATTTAGTATGGCATTTTAACTGGTATAATATTATGTTATATAATTATAGTATGTACACGATTACGAGAATATAAATTGTGTTATTATTTTGTGTAGATAATAACTAGTAAATTATTTACATGTATGTTTTTTTGACTGATAAGTTATGCTACACATGTAATGACGACAATATGAAATTATTAAAATATTAATGCAGGTGATTCACACAGATCAAAGAAGCCACAGCAAATGATACTTGACTTAATAAAATGTGAGTCGTATAGACTGATAATACCATGATATTATGTGCTTTACAAAATTATAAATTCTATAATTATATCACTTTCTTTTGTATAGTGGATGACCTTAGAGTGATTATTGACAAAATGAGGAAGGATCATATCGCAAAATCACAATGGAAGAGATTTAGTCATCTTTTAGGAATTAGACCCAGTGCTTTGAATTATATTGAGACAGTGTACAGAGGAGATGAAAATAGAATTTTATTTTATGTATTAGTGGACTGGATACAGGGGAATGGTAAAACAGAACCAACATGGGTCAACCTTGTAAAGGCTTTAGATGGCATTGGTGCTTGGAGAGCAGCAGAGGAAATTCGAGGTTCTAAATTATATTCATGTACCATAGATGACCCAATTTGTGAAAACCATGTGCACAATTGTGAAACATAACTATTTTGAACACTTACCTTTAAACACCCACTATTTGGCCATTTTGTACAGGAAGCCAATCAAATTTAGTATCTAGGAAGACTGCTTAATGCTCCTCCAAGATACAGAAATTAGTTGGCTTCCTGTACAAAATGCCCAAATAGCAGGTGTTTAGATAGGTATAAGTGTTTAAAATGTTTATGTGTAATTTTCTCAAATTGGGTCACATATAATATGATACACTCTATTTACATTAATGGTTCACATGTTTGTCTGGCATAAAGAAAAAAAAACTAAATCTCTATGAACATAGAATATGTTTGTAGCATTGAAGGGTACACAAAATTCATTGACCACAAAAAAGAAAAGGCTTATATATGTATTACATATAATTATTAGATCATCATGATAATTTTAACTGTTGACTGTTTAAGCTATACATAATTATATATAAGCAAGCCTGAGCACACAAGAATTTGAAATTAGTTTTCTATTTAACATAAAATTAATACAGAATAGACACTGGAGAATATGGTAACTGTCTATCGAAGTTGTATTCAAGATCATAGAGCATTCATAGACCTGGTTAGAGTCAGTGGGGCTTGCTCAGAATTGCCCCAATAATTTTTAATGTAATCTAATTATACATGTAGATATAGTCTTACAGGCCAGTAGCGATGAGATGCAGTTACAACAGTGATGAAGATGGATTTAATCCACGTTATCAGAGGCCAGCTGCTTCAAGTGATAATGAAAAATAATAAATTAACACAATGAAGTAATATCTAATACAAAATTTCAGTATGGAGAGTAAAGTAATACTAATCAGACTGGATGCTTATATATTACATACATACATATATAATAGAATCAAGAGATAAATTGAGACATGATTATCTAATTACCTGGATTATTATTGTTGTGTCTTTGTGGTTCTGAAGAATTGAACTTTCATATTTTAATGTGCAGTTAGCTTTGCTGCCAGGCAGCTAACAGTATTCACATTTCAATTGAAAGTTAATTATTATAATTATTCTTCCTTAATGATAGATAATCAAAGATCACTTGTACATCACAATGATCAGTCAAAAACAGCAAGTTATCAAAGAGTATGTAGCAAGTTATCAAAGAGTATGCTGACATTTCTTCTTGTGATCATAATTGCTATTATTATTGGAGTGTTATATAACAGATAGATTCATGTTATGTATGATGTGATGATAATTTACTTGTATATCAAATTAGATAGAGATATTTTGTTTTTGTTATTCCTAACCTGGTGATCACATATATAAGGTCTATGAATCCACTATGTAGCTACGTACGTAAGTGGATTCATAGACAGTATGCAATTTATCACATTAGAAGAAACATTCCACCGGTGAAGCAAGTGTTTCCCCACCCACCATTGAAACTTGTAGTTGTGGATAACTTGTGCTCAATGATTTCATCAATTTTGATGTAGCTATCTCATCCTCATTAATCCATCTTCATATTGGACACAACTGGGTTGACTTCTTAACACTAAAGAATTTCGTCAGCTTAAATTTGTGCCTGTGATGTGTTACAGTGTTAGTATGTATACAAAACCACATTATAGCTCATTACTCTGGAGTAATGCATTATGTTGCTAAGATTCTCTGCATGATTTTGATTGAACTAGTGGTCTTGGATTCAGGTACAGGAATGGGAGGTATTATAGTTATTTAAGTAGGTCTGAGGAAAAAGAGAAAGAAAGGATTAACAATTACCATAACAGATGTTTGTAAACATGCACATACATGCAAAAATTGAATTAAGCTGAACTTAACTCGAACAGAAAAGAATACAGAACACATTGTTAACACATGCATGAATACATTTCAATTATGATTCCAAAAACCTATAAAACAACTAAAATACTAATAATTCCTCCTTCCTAACGAACCCAGAGTATAAAAAAACAAGAGGCCATTCATTCCTGTTTGATCTGTGTTGATTAAAATTGTTGCTTGTAACATTTTTATTTTATTCTGTGTTTGTCATAACTATGTAGCTTTAGAGTATTTATATGTTATAAAACTGATTCAATTGAAAAGCCACGTACAGTGATAAGGAAAGCATTCATTACTATAGTCATTGTTGACATTGTACATATATGAGACTGTTGTTTTCAAATTCAATCAATGTGTCTATATATGCCACTTTCATCGTTCATCCGGAAATCATAAATTATATTGAAATTTGAACCTGTTTGTTTTGCAGTATGGCCTGGTATTATGTAAGTGGTAGTGCACTACATTGCTAGGTTGGTTAACAATAAAATTAACAATTGCAAATCAACTGGTGGTCAATTGCACCTTCATTCTTATCTTTAGTATTAAAATTACACACCTATATACTCTCCTGTTACTGACTCTCATATAGTGGGCAGAAGCTCGACAAAATTTCACCAATCCAAGCCTAAAATAAACTGCTTCAGTTATAGCTATATATATATATATATATATATATATATATATATATATATATATAATTATATATATATATATATATATATATGAGGATGATGTGTAGTTTTGTTACAATGTGAACTGTACATGTTACATGCAGAAACTACCATTATTTTATAGCCACCTGCTACATGAAATGAACACAGTATAATTTTTGTGTATAATTATAATAATTATTATATATTATGTACAATAGTATTATGGACCACAATTAGCTAACAGTATTAAAATCAGTACTACTAATTTTCACTATGATTCGAATGTTAAAGGTCACTACGCGCGGGCCAGCCCTTAACATGCACAGGCACCATAATGACAAAATTAAGGCGCGCCTTTAGTCCAGTGGCACGCCCTGCTTACTAAGCTAAAAACAAAGAGGCGTATACTCAATCTCTATAATGACTGACAAAACTTGTGAGTTTGAGTAATAAAATCTGTTATGTGAAATGATCTTCTCTTCGTTTAGTTACAATTGATCATGTTGGTCTTCTGTTATACAAGCTAAAAGAGATACAATATCAAGCAAAGGACTTTGGAATCACTCTTAGTTTGAATTACAATGCAGATATTCAGGCTGTTTGTAGACAGCCCCACGAAGCCCCAAATGAATGTCTTCAACAGGTGTTCTCTCTGTGGCTACAGCAACCCTCCCAACAGCGTACATGGAGAATATTAGTTAAAGCTTTGAGACGTGGTGGTGAACAAGTGATAGCTGATACAATTGAGACCAAATATACTCCACTAAATCAGTCAGGTATGATAGACTTATTTTAGTGTACAAGTGTATTAATAGTAGTCCAATTCAGTTTCAGTTCCACTTCAAAAACTACTTAGTCTAGTAAAGGGGATCAATGCAACTCACTGGCGTAGTTTGGGATTAAATTTGGGGCTGACTGTATCTCAGATTGAGATTGATGACAGGAGTGGATGGAGCGAGTACATGATGATTGAACTCCTGAAACTATGGGTAAAAGGAAATGGGAAACCAGCTACTCTAGGCACTCTCGTAACTGCTGTGAGGGAGCTACAGAACTTTGATCTGGCTGAAATATTAGCTGCAGACAAAGAACTCCACTTGTCAGGTAGGAACTATATTATCAATTGAAGACCATTGTATCAAAGATAGCAAACTGTATACAAGACAATGAAATAAATATTGGAATATTCTAAATGCGAACTCATTTGAAGAAGTTTAATGTGTTCTTTTAGCCTGCAAAGTGTTGCTTGAACAGAGTTACACAAGTACTGTTATTATAGACCTACTATACAATTGCGTACCTGAAACAATAAATGATATTTCACCAGAATGAAGAATAGACCAACATTTATTTTGTTTGTAAAGCCTGAAATTCCTATATTTTACATCATTTGTTTAAATGTCCAGACTCTGCTCCTATCATTCAAGATGATATTTCAAAAGATGTAACTGATGGTGTGACACAACAAACATCAAATGGTAAGGAATGAAAGTACAAAATAAGGACATAGATTAGCCTCACGTACCCAGCCCCCTCCCAATCTATGAGAAAGGAGGGTCTGGTATATAGCCATTGTATATTAATATGTCTTGCTATTTAATGTTTGCACATGTGATGAACATTGTGGCCCTGTTCCAGAAATATTGAGATGTATTACTTGCTGATTGCTCAGTTCAACAATGCTAAATCTGAGTAGGTACAGCAACAGAAACAAGACTAGTTCTCGTTATAAAGCAATAATCTAGTTTTTGAGGCTTTCTATAGCCAATCAATGTAAGAGCAAAAGCACGTGTGAATTTCCAAATCATGTTTTGCTGACAAAGCTCGAAATCTGTTTTTATAACCTTTATCCAAGTCCTAATATATACATGCGTACATAAAAACATATATAGATATAATTTATGTATTAAATACTGTCATATTCATTTATATTCCTGCTACAGATATTAAGAGTCCTATAATCACCGAGAATCAACCATTAGCTGTTACCACTACTAAAAGTGATTATTTATGTGTGAATATATTATCATTTTCATATAATTACGTATGTATTTATACACATTAAAACAATGATACATGTATGTAGTATTATAATACTTCAAGTTAGTTATTGATCTATTTTCCTGCAGCAGATGATTATGTTAGTAACAGTTCTGTGTTAACCGATATTCCACCACTAACTGGTGAATGTGATCAAGTAGCAACCTTCGTCCCAGCCCTCGTGTTAAACGATATTCCACCACTAACTGGTAAATGTGATGAAATAGTATTTTATGAAGGTTATTAATTCTTATTTTCATATGTGTAGATGCAGTGTGTCATGTGTTTTATAAGCCTACTATGATTAAAAACAAATGGATTGTCATTATTGCTGTGATAAAGCCAGACCTACTTGAGGTATATTCATACATCATGTAGTATCAAATACTTTACATATAAATTCTGTTGAATTTGTTGTAAAAGCAACTTTAAGATGAGGAATACAATTTAAAAAATCATGTTTGTTAGTTTGTAATATATATATCTGTAATTCATTCTGCAGAACACGATGAGGCAGTTTGGTGGTTGTGTACCTGGACAGAAATTGAAAACAAAATTAATAGAGAATACTCTTACTCTTCAACTACCTGCTAACAGCTGGTTACCAGACTGGTCAGTGGAGTACCCTACTCCAACTCAGGTAAAATATATATGTCTCATAATATTATACATTGGAACTTCCAATAAAGGAGACCCGACACCTTTATATAGGTGCCTAGATACCACATCATTACCACAACCTTCTCAGTAAACACTCTGTTGCACATTCTGGCAGTGATTTGAATGGCCACACCCACTCTAACTACTAATTAATAATACTTACTTCTGTAATTTAAATTGCATTCCCAGAACATTTGGTACAGGAAGCCAATGTGATCATTGGCTTCCTGTACCAAATGGCCACATATAACATAGCATATTATATAGCATATTAATTTCTTACAGCTACTACAGACTGAGGTTCTCCTTGGAAAAATCTGCTGTTTTGAAATAACAGTTTCAAGTGAACTCAATGCTCCACTTCCTTTGGACATGGACATAACTCTGAAAGGAGCCCAGCCTCCCAACATAGTGACTGTTCATAGAATTGCTGAAGTGGTCTTGACACCAGAAGGTTATTTATTAGTGTGTTATTGTGAACATTAAAAAAATGTTGTCAAGCACTGCTAAGCTGTATGAAAACCTTTTAAATGTAATCGAGGTAAACTTCTATATACTGTAGTTATTTCCACCTTCAATATATGACCATATGTGACTTCCTTGTCCTGCACTGTTCAGAGGGACGTGCTATAAGATGATCCTATACATTTGAGAGTATTCTGCTATTGCATGGTCACATGAATACCTCCTCAAAGAACCTTGTTCTCTTCTCCTATTTTTTTATTCCTGTAAGAGCTGAGAAGTTTATATTTATTATAATACTATAATATAAAGTAATTATAATTTAATATTTTGTTTCTTATAGTTCTTGAACAATGGATTAGTGAAGGATTTGTGGATCTGCACATTACAAAGATGAATATTCATGGTGCTCCTAAAACTGGTAAAACCTCCAGTCTTCATTTGCTACTAGGAGAACCTCCACCGCCTAAATATAACAGTACTGATATTGCTCGTGCTGCAGTTACTGCTGTCAGGATTTCTGTAGAAAACGATAGAATTCCAGAGCGTTGGATACGAGCAGATCATGTTAAGACCTTTGAACAATTTGTAGAAAGGACGAAGCTTGAAGCAACCACACATGTTTCTACTCCACAGCCCAGTAGTGATGTTTCTACTACACAGCCCAGTAGTGATGTTTCTACTACACAGCCCAGTAGTGGTCCACAGTCCAGTAGTGATGTTTCCGCTCTGCAGCTACAGTCAACTAGTGTTGTTTCCTCTAAACAACAATCAACTAACAAATTACTCCCTCTTTTTGGAGCTCACTGGATTTACTCTGTAGATTCTGGTGGTCAACCAGCCTTCCTTGATCTCCTCCCTTTGTTTGTACAGAGTGGTTCTATTAATTTAATCGCCCTTAGACTCTCCCAGGAACTGAAAAATCGACCGAAATTTAAGTATTCTGTAAATGGTAAAGATGTTTGCCTTCCCCAAACCCTTCAATTCACAAACCAGGAACTAGTGGAGTTGTTCCTGCGTTCTTTATCATTTGTCACTCCAATTCCCATTCATGGAATAATTGACGCACCTCCTGATTCACATTTCCTAATATTAGGTACATACTCTGACAAGGCACGAAAGTGTCGTGAAACTCCAAAAAGAAAGAATGAAATCCTGGGGCAGGCTCTTAAAGAATATAGTGAAGTGATTATTAGCAATGACAATGATGTAATATTTGATGTAAACACTCAGATGCCAATGGGAGAGGAGAGAGAGAAGAAAGCATCTCACCTTCGAAGAGCAATAGCCACGACACCTGGCTTAAATGTGAAGATGCCAAAACGATTTTTTGCCTTTGAGCTCGAGATACATAAGCTGTCAGAAGAGAGGAAGCAGGATATTATACTTCTTGAGGACTGCTATAAAATAGGAAAAAGTTTGGGCATGTCTGAGGATGATGTACGTGTGGCTTTACAGTTTCTTCATTTCGTTTCTGTCATCTTTTACTTTCCACTATTCCTTCCTAAAGTTATATTTGTCAACCCTCAACCTCTCATTGATCTGTTGTCAAAGCTAGTTAGCGCTGGCTTTGTAAAAATATCAGAAGTTTTCGGCACTTATCTGACAAAACAGGAAGCCACACAACTTCAACAGAATGGTATATTTTCTAAAGATCTTCTTAAGCGCTTATCACCATTTGCTTTCAACTCTGAATATTTCACAATCGACCACTATATACAGCTCCTCAAACATCTCCTTGTCATTACTCCCATCAATGATACCACTTACTTTATCCCATGTGTGCTTCCTATTATTTCTCTCACAGAAAAACAGAAACGTTCTTTCTTACGTGAAGGTGATGCTGATCCATTTGTCATCATGTGGGAGAAAAAAAGTATCCACGATGAAATTGCACCTATTCCATTGGGTTTGTTTCCTGCTACAGTTGCTGCTATACTCACACATAGTAACGATCATCGCTTTGTTCTTCCTAAGCCCACAGATGATTTTCCACATCAGCTACGTAATGCAGTACGATTGAAATGTGATACCTTAGGTGGGTTACTACTACTAGTGGATAATCATAAGTGGTTTGAGCTCTACTATCATGGTGATCGTAACGACTGCCCAGCAATTCGTGATGTTGTCGAACGAGCTACAGTAACTGCACAATCAAACCTAAAATATGACACAGAAAGATTGTCTATAAAATATGGATTTCTCTGCTCTTTGTGTCAATCAAATCGATACAAACGAGATCACCCAAGCACACCGAATCATCGACGGACAATTTTAATGTGCTCTAATACAAATACATTTTACCCTATATCCCAGTTGGAAGAGTGTTGGTTTGCAGACCTTAGTGAACCAGTACATTTTGAACTTCAGATAGCTACATGCAGTATATCTGGTTAGTCAATGCAGTAATTACAAGATGCCCAGTTCATGGGAAACATGTTCATATAGTTAAATGATAATATAACACTACATGACATTATTATTAGTGCTGGGACTCAATAATCAAAATATCAATAATCATTATCAATATAGTGGATTTAGCAATATTGATATCGCGACCAGATATCAATTTGCACATGTGCATAAGTACTAATAGTCATTTGATGTGGTTCCCAAAAAAAAACATCCTGTATTTGAATTAACTATTTTCATGCTAATTAGTGGGAGGTCTTTCCTGTCAAGTAATTAATTAATTACTTCCTCCGATAGTATTAATAATCAATCAATATTGGGTATACTAATAATTGATATTTCTAGTTTTCTACCGATACCCAGCACTAATTATTATTAAAGTGTAATATTCAATAGATCATGGAATTTACTAAGTCATATTAACTGGTAATACTATTCCATGTTGTATATAGTATATGTACGTGATTATACTGTGTTAAAGTAATATACTTTATTATAATATTACATGATGGCCAGTGCATGGACAGCATTTTCATGTAGGGAGTCATGTGGGATGATAATATAATAATACTACATGACATTATTATTAAGTGTAATAATCAATAGAGCATGGAATTTAGTTAACTGCTAATACTCTATGTTATATATAGTATGTACATGATTATGAGAATATAAATTGTGTTATTAATTCTGTAGATAATAACTAGTAAATTATTTACATGTATGTCTTTTTGACTGATAAGTTATGCTACACATGTAATGATGACATTACGAAAATATTAAAATGTTATTGCAGGTGGTTCACAGGGATTAATACAAAGGCCACAGCAAATGATGCATGATTTAATAGAATGTGAGTCATATAGACTGATAATACCATAATATTATGTGCTTTACAAAATTATAAATTCTATTACTTTCTTTTGTATAGTTGATGACCTTAGAGTGATTATTGACAAAATGAGGAAACATCATATTGCAACACAATGGAAGGAATTTGGTCTATTTTTAGGAATTAGTTCCAGTGATTTGAATTATATTGAGACAGTATACAGAGGAGATGAAGATATTATTTTATTTTATATATTACGGGTCTGGATACAGAGGAATGGTTCGATAGAACCAACATGGGCCAACCTTGTAGAGGCTTTAGATGACATTGATGCTCGGAGAGCAGCAGAGGAAATTCGAGGTTCTAAATTATATTCAAGTACCATAAATGACCCAATTTGTGAAAACCATGTGCACAATTGTGAAGCATGGTAATTTTGAACAAATGCTACCTTTAAATGCTTGCTATTTGGTTTTATACAGGAAACCAATCAAATACAAATACTTTTCTTCATGCCATGGCCATTAATTGATCAAGCCCCCTGGAATGACACATCAGCCTTAATTATGTATGCAATGCGCTATGTGATCATAGCACAAGAATGGTGAAATAGATCAATCCTGTGGCTAGCAATCATAGGGAGGTTAGGTATAGGTGTAGTATTTTGGTCTCATAGAAGTGCCCAACAGGGTGCAAAGGCACCTTGCAGCTTCCCGTCCCTCTCAGTCCCAGCAACTGAGCCGGGAAGCTGCAAGGTTCCCCTTTTGTTACCGTCGCCATGAATTGACAGCAGGGTATAGATCTGGATAGCCTCAGCCCGCAGCTTTGGGTTGAAGTATGTTTTGGTCTCCTTATGAAAACTCTATAAAGACCCTAGAAGAGAATGATATAACAGATTAGATTACTATTGTATTAATTCTCACAGTCTAGCCTAATCTGAACCCATGTGGATAAATGATCATCATTACATGCATGTTGCTCATAATTATGTTCTTTCCACAGATCTGTTTTTTACTAATAATATGTTACTTCATAAACCGTTCACAGGTATGAGTCAGCTCTCTTGTTATGATCATTATCTCTATGTACATCTATAATAATAATTATTAATAATATTATAGTCAATATTATCTCCATTATTTATATATATATTATAGTTAACTCCTAAACATCACTGTATTTATATTTTCTTGTAGTAAAGAGAAAAAGAGAACAACGTGAACTAGAGGAGGAGGAGGAGGAGGAGGGGACTGAGGAGAATCAAAACAAGAGAAAGTTATAGAAGCTGTAACTCTTTTACTGTGTAGTACTTTAGTTTTGTAGAAAACTGTTTCCTTTTATATAATTATGTATTATAATTTTCAATGACTTTATATATGCATAATTCTTTAATTATGATGTGATATTAAATTGTTATTTGCTACAATCTGTGCAACAAATTTATGTTTGAGAGGTAGTCGAGTAAAGTGGAGAAGGGCAACTGTAATGGAGGATGGAGCTGGCTTGCCAAAATTTTTGTCCTAACTTATAATATTAGTTGATATAACTATTATTGTATTATTGTATAATATTACGAATACAGTAATTAATTGTTCTTTATTATATTATTATTATTATTATTATTATTATTGTTATAGAATGTTATGATTATAACAATAATTATAATTATTATACAGATATTGTCCTGTAGAGAGTGCTTTTCTGTTATGGATGAGGAAAGGGATTGTTTTGAAATTATATACACATTGTATACTGCTATTTGTACATGGCTATTATTAATTGTATCCATGATTTTTAAATGCTCAGATTTGGCTTGCATTAATTTTAACAAATTTCAGAGTCACGTCTAATAAAATGATCATGAAATAAAAAAATTTTTAGCGTATACTAATTTTAGTAATCATTACAATGGTAACTAAAATTAGTTCACACAATAAAAAGTAGACTTAAGATACATGTACAACTAAATTACTTACATACCTATGATCGATGCTCTTTTTGGTGCTAAATTGGCTTCCTATACAAATGGCCAATTGCAATATTAATAGCAAACATTAAATATAAACATTAAATATAATCATTAATTTTTGATCGAGTTATGGTATCCTTGTAAGTATATTGGTTGGTGTAAGAAGTTGACAATGCATTTTTTGATGGTAAGTACAGTGGCACAACTATTTAATGTGTAATATTTATGATATTCTTTATTATAATTACTATGGTGTGTGGGTGATTACTATAGTAACCTTTGATGTTACCATGGGTAGTTATAATTACCCACGGACATACCTGCCTTTAGTATTAATTGCTATGAGGTGGGTTCTATCCTTGAACAGAAGCTTTCTTCTCAATACAGTTGTAGAATCACTACGAAAATTTTTTTTAGTGTATACAATTCTTAAATATACATGCAGTTCTACTACATAATTTAATACATCTAATTATGTATTTGTCACTAATCTTTTGTTCACGCTAGATCAATTCCACACAGTTGTAGACATGCATGTGTATAACATTTGTACCTTAGCTTCCAGATGTTTGTACAGAATTGGAGTAGCATGTTGTTACCAACTTACCATATATAGCAGCAAGTGAACCCCTGACAGCCAGTTATATTAACATTAATATTAGTAATGCATACTATGATATATATACATATATGAGTATACAGGCAAATTTATACATAATTGCCTTTCATATGATGACTGAGAGAAAGTGAATTGAGACAAATGTTTCCGCATTGCTGAAGCTTACAGTATAACTGTAAGCTTCAGCAATGGGGAATAACTCATGCTCAATTTTGATGTACGTACAGTCTCATTTCATCCTTGTTCATATTATATAGACATAACTGGGGTTGACTTCATAATGCTAAAGAATTTTAGCTTAATTAAACATGTGCTTCTGCATGTGTTAGTGTGCACTGTACAAACCCACGTCATAGTTCTTATAAATAACATAACTCTAGTAGTACATAATTATATTATTATGTTGCTAATATTCTCAAGTTTTGGTTGAGTTTATGGTCTTGAATTCAGGTATAAGACTGCACATATTATTACTATTTTAGTATGTCTGAGGAGAGAGAGAAAGAAAAGGGTTAACAATTACTATAGGCTTACCTTATGTTAGTGCTAAAGATGTTTGTTTACATATGCAATGATTGTAATAGCTATTTAGGTAATAAAACTGAACTTAACTCATACAGAAAAGATCACAGAGCACATTGTTAACACATGCATGAATACATTCTAGATAGGGAATTACAATTCCAGAAAATTATTAAAAATAAAAACTATGAATTAACATTTAATAAAGTCCACATAGAATTGAAATACGTTGCCATATATTTCTTAAATGAATCTGAGCTATAACAAGGCTGTCCATTCCTGTTAGACTTTTGCAGGTTAAAATTATTGCTTGTGACATTTAATTTGAAATGGTACTGATGGAATTTTCCATATGGCTTTTGAGTATTGATGAGACTCCAGTTTTCAAATTCGATGTCTACTGTCATTGTTCATCTAGTTTCACGAGAAACTACATTGGACCTGTTTGTTTTGCCGAGTAAGTGGTAACCATGATCTGTATGTACGTATAGTTCCAACCATATAATAATAGATCACTTTCCTCATTGAAACATTGTTGAGATGCGAGTGTTGTATATATTACATGTATTATATAGTATAGTTTTGTTATAATCAATCACATGTCTGAGTGAGTTGACAATAGATTAAATGATGGAAATTCAACTACATTTGGAAACTCAATTAACATAATTTTTATGATATATCGCATATCTTTTTTTTCTTCGTAACAGCTCAAATTTTGAATGATTCTAGAAAATCAACTTAGACATGTTTTTTTAAATTTTAATATGTGGTACATTCACTATGTATACTTCATGTGTATTACTATACACATGTATAGTATTGTATTTGCCATCTCTATACATTTGTATGGCATGGTAAGTTATAGTAGTGTGGTATTGTTATGATATTACTGGCTTATTAACTTATATATAACTATATGTAGTATATACTGCACCTTCATTCTTACCTTAGTATTAAAATTATTAATTACATACACACCTAATCTCATATTACTGGGCCTCATATAATAGGCAGAATGTGCAATATGTTTCTTACACATTTTGCTATATGCATTTTGGTGAATTTTCTGTGAACTCATTGGCTTAATTATAAATAATTACGACAAGTATTTTAAATTAAAAACAAGAGTAAGGATTCATAATTATATATACATATAATTATATTGTTTGTGTGTTCATGCCCATGTGTATAATTAACTATGTATAACAATGCCTGACTGATAATTTATTACATGTACATATATACAGCTGTCCATAATGAACTTCACAAATTACATTCACTGGATTTGAACATCAATGATAAATTAATTATGCAGTTTGTGATGTGGTTGATAAATAAGTGTTTTTAATATGTGACTGTACAATACTTTATAATATTACTATGCATAGTATTGTAGTATACATTTGTATGGTAAATTATAGTAGTGTGGTATAGTTATGATATCTCTGGGTTATACCTTCACATGTCTTAGTATATACTGCACCGTCATTCTTATCTTAGTATCAAATTACATACACACCTACTCTCATATTATTATATATAGCAGTAGGCAGAATGGATGGCAGATGTAAGTTATATAGTTCTCACTACAATGTCACTGGATAAAATATCAATTTCTCTTTCTAGTCAAACCCAATCAACATGAAGGAAATCAGGTACATCTACTAGAAGAATTATCAAGTCGTCACTATTGATAGATTATCCTTATGTTACTATCATGGTAATGTTACTATAAATAGATCATCCTTATCCCAATGTTACTATAAATAGATTGTCTTTGATGCTACTATTAACAGATTATCTATATGTTACCACTTGGCGTGTTTAAGGGGGGGCCTGGGGGGGCCCAGGCCCCCCCTGTTGTCAGAACATTGAATCAGTAGACCCACGAAGATCGTGAACAGCATCATCAATAATAGACCATTATGTACGTAATGTACATTGCAACGTCGACCACACCTCTAATGAATAAATAATAATTCAAACATTTGCGGCGCACTACGTGCACCATTATTACACCAATACAGCTAGGTGCTAGGCCCCCCCTGGTATTCAGGTCTGGACACGCCACTGCCACTAATAAATTAGTTCATGTTACAATGTACTATTAATAGATTATCTTTACTATTAATAGACCAACTTCTATTATCTTTATGATGCTATTAGTAGATTATTCATATGTTACTAAAAATAGACCATCATTATGTTACTATAAATATATCATTCTTTTGCTACCATCAATAGATTATCTGTATGTTACTATTAATAGAGTAGTTCATATGTTGCTACTAATATACGATACTTATGTTACTATTATTGGACCATCTTTGTGTTATAAATAGACCATTTATGTTACTATTAATAGATCAATTCATATGTTACTATCAATAGATTGTTTTATATGTTACTATTAATAGATCAGTTCATGTGCTACTATTAATAGATCAGTTCTTATGTTACTAATAATAACATAAGAATCATCTGTTAGTAAGTAGCAACAGGCTAAACCTTAAATCTTTACAGGAGGCCATGATGACTCAGGTATGACAAACATATATACGTACATATAGTAGTGTTGTACAAATAATGGGTTGACATTTAAGATACTTATATAGCTCTAATGTCATCTGCTCTCTCTTCACCTTCAGAGAACTAACAATCTTCAATGCATGCTCAAACTAACTTCTCCCAGTATGTTATACAAACTGGACATATAGGCAATACCAAGTTGGCAGTTGGTACAAGCTATCTGTTTCATACAAATGCTTACAAAGGAGCGATGGAACTGAGGCGATAATCACACTCTACCAGTAAATAATAATTATATATTCAGGCACAAAAACAAGATAATATAATGATTGGCCTTTCAATGCTGCAATGCACTGAGTTAATGTTCTAATTATTATTATTGCTATAATTATGTTAATCTGTAGTAAAACTACAGTAACATTAAAATGCACTTAACTACAAATGCACTCAGAGTTCAAGTGGGTGTGTTGAATATTCACTACTTCACTAAGTGCTCTCTACCAGGGGCGGATCTAGCCAAAAACTTCTGGGTGGGCCTAGCATATGGGGTAGTTTTAATAACTTTATTTAATTAAATATTATTGATTATAATAATAATAATAATAGTAAGTACAGTACAGTGTGTTCAATACGATTGATCAATTTCATGCTATTCATCTGTTTTGTCTGAAGCTGCAAACTAATCAAGTATATTATCGAAGTCCAGGGATGCAACAGTGGTTTCCTTTTCAGGCTCATCATAAGAAGAACGATCATCAACTGCATCATTTATATAAATTAGTCTTCACTATCAGTTGATTTATTTAATTTGTATATAATATTATTCTTTACGTAGTTTTTCTGGTGCCTTACTACAATCAAATAAAGTAAGCTGTTTTGACATCTCTCACTTAGGCAACTTCAGCTGTTACAGTGCAGTGCTATGTGCATAATAATAAATAAATAATTATTTTTAAATTTAATTTTTGTATATAGCCTATTACAAAAATTTTTGCCAGGGTGGGGCTTGCCCACCCTGGCCCACTCCTAGATCCGCCCTTGCATAGGCTTGCAGTTTTTCAGGTAGTTGACAGAGATAAGTGCATGACTGATGACTACTAAAGAAGGTAAATAACTATACATGATCACTTATACTCTATACTATTAGTATAGTTGAACATAATAAAGCATTATGCATAATTATACTGCGTTGTAACACCCATTTGTTGATAAAGAGAGCCATCATAGCTTAAATTGAATCAATATTCTTAGCAACCATTATATATCAAATGTTATAACACAGTATCATACTCTTCAATATAAAATTGCAAATAATTAAACACAATCTTAGACCGCCAGTGTGGTTTAGTTAGCATTGAAGCTTTAGCATGGCATATATACAGTAAAGCTGAGTTTCTAGGCAGTAGTGTGAGTAAATAACACTGAACTGTATATAGTATCTAACCTGTCTGCCTATGCTATTTCGTGCAAACTCTCCCTGAAGGAATACTGAGCTCTCGCAGTCATGCTAGATATACACATAGGATTGTGTTACTAATTCGCTTCTGTATTAAGATACCTAATTAACATTTTAAGTATAATACCTACTGCTATGTGATGTTACAACAATCAACAAGGATGTAAGGGCCAACTGATATCTAAAATTTAAACTTGTGTCAATGACTGAGCAAAAACACCAGTCCTAAACAGTCCATGGACATCTCTTCTTTTACTAACTTCCTATAATTATAATGCCACTAAATAAAACGGATTTGTACTCTACAAATGTGTATCTTTAATATAACAATGCTTGTATATGATATAATGTATATTATATATAAATCATGTAGATAATATCTATTTTAATACAAGAATACTTGTGTATGTAAAATGTATATATGTAATGTACAGGTCACAGTTAATCTAAGCTTTGATAAGTAACATAAACTATGGTGTGTGGCTTTCTCTAGCCTAGAGAGATACATAATACATAGAGATAAGTATACAATAAATATTATACATGTACACACTGTACATATATACATGTACATGCACGCTGTACATATACATACATGTACACACCGTACATATACATACATGTACACACTGTACATATACATACATGTACACACTGTACATATACATACATGTACACACTGTACATATACATACATGTACACGCTGTACGTATACATACATGTACACACTGTACGTATACATACATGTATTATGCATTACTTTGCATCTTTTAATTTGCACTCTACAATATATTATAATCTGTTACATATATTGAAACTATGGAAACTAGACCAAACTTGTAGTTACCATAGTTTTAATACACATAGTGTACAATCCTGAATAATTGGGTATATTAACTGGAGACATAAATTTATTCAATACTCTACCTTCACATGTACAGTATAATTCTACATACACAGCATGTGACATTTCATTGAACTATATACACTATCTTTTAACTCATGATATAGTCACTGTTGAAAATGCACTCAGAGAACTCAGAGGTGTTGCATGGCCAAGACTACTATTTGCTCTGGACATAGACAGGACAGTCGAAACACTAATAATAAAGAAATGTAGAGTTGATGACGAAAAATGTGGAGCTGACGAAAAAGCAGCTATGGAAGAATTGTTGAAACACTGGCTTGATAATGATGAAGATGCTACTTGGGACAAACTTGCTAAAGCTTTAATGTCACAACCTCCATTTACACGAACTGGAGCTTACATATACAATAAATATGTTAACAATGAAGGTATGTATGTAGTATCATAGTTCAGTGTTATGTTAATATTATTTAATTTGTCATTCCGAGATCTCACTGCTGATCTTATTTGTCAAGAGCTGGATTTTGTCAAGGACTGGTTTACACTTGGCTACCCCTTTCTCTATGATTCCCAGAGGATCAAAGATGCTGTGATTAATGTTCCTGTTGAGATAAGAAGGAAAAAGCTCATGGAAGTTTGGTTGGAGTCTGATGATCAGCCCAGCTGGGAGACGATAGCTCGAATTGTTGAATATTGTTTTCCTGAACATGAGGAGAGAGCAGATAAGATTAGAGCTAAGTATCTTCCAAAAGTAAAATTTCGACATCCTGGTGATGAAGAGAACAAAATTGGTGTGTATATGAATGTATATTTGCATATATGTACGTACGTACGTATACTATGTATGTATTTGTGTATGCATGCAAATCTGTTTCTATAGACAAGCTTGCACAGCTAGATCCAAAATCAGCCTATAATGAAACTGGAGAAGTTATTGACTGGTATGCACTTGGTTGGTTTCTTGGTCTTGATGAAGATGACCTAAATGATGTGGAGAGAGAGCATATCAGAAGTGATAACAGAAGACAGGCAATGCTCGAGTTATGGCTGATGAAAGAGTACTCAGCTAGCTGGTATTCATTGGGTAGGGCTCTTCGTAGAATGCCTCAGCACATTAATTTGTCTGAGAGAATAATTAAAGGATGTGGAAAAAAAGAGCAAAGTAAATAATTATTACAAACTAAACATAATGTTTAAATACGTTTTCTTCTAAAAACTCAAGCTCAAGCAATCACACAAGAACCAATAGAAGTAGAAAAGATGATAGAGGAGGAAGAGAACAAAGAGGAAAGCAATCTTGTGATCAGAGTAGAAAACTTGAAATCATGTGAGTCTCTCATCATGCAAACATAATTAAAAGTCTACTTGTTGGTAGAAGTTTTTATTACACTGTTCATAATTTTCTTAATTATAATAATACATTTCAGCCTGAAGGTCTTCATTAGCTAAGTCTACTGTACAGCATTATATTATTTATAGATTAATTTATAATGCAGTTTTGCATTTCTCATTACATTTAGATCTTGGAGGAATTCAGGCTACCATAGCTCATTTAAGTCCTGTAATTTCAGAACGTATTGAGCCAGCTTTAAGAGGCATGAATGATGAATTAAATGCACTAAACTCAGAAATGACAATGAAGAAAGAAGAGTCACAGACTACTGTTGGCCCAATCCCCACACCAGAAAGTAATATTCAGTCATTATTGTATGCTTGAAGTTATTATTCTTTATTTTTACAGGTTACACTATTGACAGTACGGGACAATTGGAAGATAAAGTTGAAGAATTGGAAGGAGAAATGCAAAAGAAAGGTATAATTAAGATAATAGTTTATATATGTTTTAGCCCCTATAACATACATTTTTACTTATTTTTCTGGCCCGTAGGGCCATCCCTATGATTGCTTTCCACGGGGCTGGCAAATGAAATTGCTAATATATATGTATTCAAATGTGTTGGTATATTACATGTTTAGTAAACTATTCTTGGTGTAATAACACTAAGTATGTACATTAATTGAATATGATTATGGTGAGTGAAAACATTGAGAGAATATAAAATCATTTAACTTAGAGGTCATTCATGTTTTAGTTTGGAATGACCAATGATCTTATTACCTGCACTATTATCATATAATTATCCTTCCTATCCTTCAACTCCAAGAAAAAAGAGATTTATAAACTATGACATGAGATTTATAATATTAAAAAAGAGATTTATAAACTATGACATGAGATTTATAAACTATGACATTATAATTTCTATCATTCTATATAGACAATGTAATAGAGGTTGAAAGGATTCAGCCCTCACACCCTCCCGTAAAAAGACTGAGGGAAGAGAGAAATGGAGTGGAGGAAGAAGATAGGAGAAAGAAAAAGAAGAGAAAAAGGACATAAAGGAGGAGGAAGATATTTACATAATAATGAATTCAATATATATATATATATGCATGATAAGCTAATTAGTATATTCAAAAACATCTCTACTAAAAGTGGAGTCACTTGTTTGAATGTCTTTTTCAGTACTAATGCTGTACATACACATTTATGTTCGTAATGCTAATTTATGCTATTGAATATCATAACATGTAAAGATCTATTTACAATGTACTTATTTAGTTAATTTACTGTTACGATTTCATTGGTTTGAACTATATCGTACGCAATTATAATTACATATAGGACTTCTGTGTTCAATCTGCATATTACTGTATACCCTCAATATTTATTTCTAGCACACTGGATTGGCTGCTGTGTATATAAAGTATATTAATTTTATTGCTGTAGAATCCAATGCTCTCAAGCCACAAATAGCTTCCACACTATTAGTTAATGAGCTAATGATTTTTCTGTGTGAATAATTTAGTTTATATGAACAACATATCCTGAAACATCGTTTACTACCCTGATAATATCTTTACATGCATAATTATTATAATTCACTGATTTTTTTTTGTTGTATATAATATATCGGATGAATTATTGGGGATGTTGACTTGGTACTGGGAAATGTTTGGTTTTGAATTAGGAGGTAATACATTTACATGTATGAGATGCATTATACAGAGGAAATTATTTTGTATAATTATGAAAAAAGTGAATACGTCAGGAAAGACCAAACTTATTAGTATAAAAGAGCTTTACAAGTTCTAATTTTACAATTTGGGGGTATTAACTAATTACTGTATTAGATGCTTTATGATGTAGTCAGGCTGAAAGCCACACCCTTCGCCTGCTCACTAAGCAAAGGGGAAATCTCTGACTTATAGTATTAATGGCGTGGATAACTGACAAAACTTGTGAGTTTCAGTAATAAAATCTGTTTTGTGAAATGATCTTCTCTTCGTTTAGTTACAATTGATCATGTTGGTCTCCTGTTATACAAGCTAAAAGAGATACAATATCAAGCAAAGGACTTTGGAATCACTCTTGGTTTGAAGTACAATGCAGATATTCAGGCTGTTTGTAGACAGTCCCATGAAGCCCCACATGAATGTCTTCAAAAGGTGTTCTCTTTGTGGCTACAGCAACCCTCCCAACAGCGTACATGGGAAATATTAGTTAAAGCTTTGAGACGTGATGGTGAACATGTGATAGCTAATACAATTGAGAGAAGATATACTCTTGACCAGTCAGGTATGATAGATATTTTAGTGTACAAGTGTATTATTACTAGTCCAATTTAGTTTCAGTTGAAATTAATGATCTGCTCCGCCTAGTTGATGGAATCAACACAACTAACTGGCGTAGTCTGGGATTAAATTTGGGACTGACTTTATCTCAAATTAATGAGATTGATGATAAAGGTGGTTGGAGTCAGTATGTAATGATTCAACTCCTGAGTCTATGGCTGAAAGGAAGTGGGAAACCAGCTACTCTAGGCACTCTTGTAACTGCTGTGAGGGAGCTACAGAACTTTGATCTGGCTGAAAGATTAGAAGAAGACAGTGAACTCCACTTGTCAGGTAGGAACTATATTTTTAAATGAAGACCATTGTATCAAAGATAGCAAACTGTATACAAGACAATGAAATAAATATTGGAATATTCTAAATGCAAACAGTTTTTTTTTTCATTTGAAGAAGTTTTAATGTGTTCTTTTAGCCTGCAAAGTGTTGCTTGAACAGAGTTAGACTAGTACTATTATTATAAACCTACTACACAGTTGCTTACCTAGATAGAGTGAACCAATAAATGATATTTCACCAGAATGAAGAATAGACCAGCATTAATTTTGTTTGTTTAGCTATGTTGAAAGCCTGAAATTCTTGTATTTTACATCATTTGTTTAAATGTCCAGACTCTGCTCCTATGATTCAAGATGATATTTCAAAAGATGTAACTGATGGTGTGACACAACAAACATCAAATAGTAAGGAATGAAAGTCCAAAATAAGTAACCTTTAGGACATAGATTAGCCTCACGCACACACCCCCCAATCTATGAGAAAGGAAGGTTTGGTATATATATTAATATGTCTTGCTATTTAATGTTTGCACATGTACACTTGCACATGTGATGAACATTGTGGCCCTGTTCCAGAAATATTGAGGCTGTATTACTTGCTGATTGCTCAGTCTAACAATGCTAAATCTGAGTAGGTACAGCAACAGAAACAAGACTATTTCTCGTTTTAAAGCAATAATCGAGTTTTGGAGGTTGCCCATCAACGTAAGAGCAAGAGCACTCATATTTTTGCTGACAAAGCTTGAAATCTGTTTTTCAAACCTTCATCCCAGTCCTAATATATACATGCATACATAAAAACAGATATATATATATATATATATATACTTTATGTATTATAATACTGTCATATTCATTTATATTCCTGCTACAGATACTATTAAAAGTTCTATAATCACCGATAATCAACCATTAGCTGTTACCACTACTAAAAGTGATTATACATATTTTATGTGTGAATATATTATCATTTTCACATAATTACGTATGTAATTAAAACAATGATACATATATGTAGCATTGTAATACTTCAAGTTAGTTATTGATCTATCTTTCTGCAGCAGATGATTATGTAATTGTTAGTAACAGTTCTGTGTTAACCAATATTCCACCACTTTATAAATGTGATCAAGTAGCAGCCTTCATCCAGCCCTACTGTTAAACGATATTCCACCAATAACTGGTAAATAGGATCAAATAGTAATTATATGAAGGTTATTAATTATTATTTTCATATGTGTAGATGCAGTGTGTCATGTGTTTTATAAGCCTACAATGATTAAGAACAAGTGGATTGTCATTATTGCTGTGATAAAGCCACACCTACTTGAGGTATATTCATACAATCTTGTATTTCAAAGCTGTAAAATACTTTACATAAATTCTGTTAAATTTGTTGTGAAAGTAAACATCAACTTTAAGACGAAGAATACAAATTAAAAAATCATATCTGTTAGTATGTAATATATCTGTAATTCATTCTGCAGAACACGATGAGGCAATTTGGTGGTTGTGTACCTGGACAGAAATTGAAAACAAAATTAATAGAGAATACTCTTACTCTTCAACTACCTGCTAACAGCTGGTTACCAGACTGGTCAGTGGAGTACCCTACTCCAGCTCAGGTAAAATATATATGTCTCGTAATATTATACATTGAACGTATAATATGTGTATGCTATCTTATACAGGAAGCCAATGAAATTTGATAAGAAGTGTAATGATTAATCATTGGCTTCCTGTACCTAATGGCAGGTTTAAGCACAATCATTTGATACACAATTATGGTCACATATAACATAACATATTAATTTCTTACAGCTACTACAGACTGATGTTCTCCTCGGAAAAATCTGCTGTTTTGAAATGACAGTTTCAAGTGAACTCAATGCTCCACTTCCTTTGGACATGGACATAACTCTGAAAGGAGCCCAGCCTCCCAACATAGTGACTGTTGAGAGAATTGCTGAAGTGGTCTTGAGACCAGAAGGTTATTTATTAGTATGTTATTGTGAACATTAAAAACTTTTGTCAAGCAATGCTGAGCTGTATGAAAACCTTTTAAATGTAATAATAGTAAACTTTCATATACTGTAGTTATTTTTACCTTCAATATATGACCATATGTGACTTCATTGTCCTGCACTGTTAAGATGATCCTATACATTTGAGAGTATTCTGCTATTGTATGGTCACATGGATACCTCCTCAAAGAACCTTATTCCCCACCCTCTCTTCCCCTTTTTTTATTCCTGAAAGAGCTGAGAAGTTTATAAAATTCATAACAGCCCACATTACCTAGTGATGTTACACATTACAAATTATCACTACATGTACAAACAAATCTACTGACTACAAGTGATCCAAAGGACAGCACAAACTTGAATGCATATTTTCATATGTATTTAAGTTAGTGCCGTCCTTTAGGTCACTTGTATTTTCAGTAGATTTGATCTCTATGCATGGTATTACATACTATTATAATACTATAATATAATGTAATTATAATTTAATATTTTGTTTATTATAGTTCTTGAACGATGGATTGTTGAAGGATTTGTGGATCTACACATTACAAAGTTGAATATTCATGGTGCTCCTAAAACTGGTAAAACCTCCAGTCTTCATTTGCTACTAGGAGAACCTCCACCGTCTAAATATAACAGTACTGATATTGCTCGTGCTGCAGTTACTGCTGTCAGGATTACTGTAGAAAATGATAAAATTCCAGAGCGCTGGATACAAGCAGATCATGTTAAGACCTTTGAACAATTTGTAGAAAGGACGAAGCTTGAAGCAACCACACATGTTTCTACTCCACAGCCCAGTAGTGATGTTTCTGATACACAGCCCAGTAGTGATGTTTCTACTACACAGCCCAGTAGTGATGTTTCTACTACACAGCCCAGTAGTGGTCCACAGTCCAGTAGTGATGTTTCCGCTCTGCAGCTACAGTCAACTAGTGTTGTTTCCTCTAAACAACAATCAACTAACAAATTACAACCTATTTTTGGAGCTCACTGGATTTACTCTGTAGATTCTGGTGGTCAACCAGCCTTCCTTGATCTCCTCCCTTTGTTTGTACAGAGTGGTTCTATTAATTTAATCGCCCTTAGACTCTCCCAGGAACTGAAAAATCGACCGAAATTTAAGTATTCTGTAAATGGTAAAGATGTTTGCCTTCCCCAAACCCTTCGATTCACAAATCAGGAACTAGTGGAGTTGTTCCTGCGATCTTTATCATTTGTCACTCCAATTCCCATTCATGGAATAATTGATGCACCTCCTGATTCACATTTCCTAATATTGGGTACATACTCTGACAAGGCACGAAAGTGTCGTGAAACTCCAAAAAGAAAGAATGAAATCCTGGGGCAGGCTCTCAACGAATATAACGAAGTGATTATTAGCAATGACAATGATGTAATATTTGATGTAAACACTCAGATGCCAATGGGAGAGGAGAGAGAGAAGAAAGCATCTCACCTTCGAAGAGCAATAGCCACGACACCTGGCTTAAATGTGAAGATGCCAAAACGATTTTTTGCCTTTGAGCTCGAGATACATAAGCAGTCAGAAGAGAGGAAGCAGGATATTATACTTCTTGAGGACTGCTATAAAATTGGAAAAAGTTTGGGCATGTCTGAGGATGATGTACGTGTGGCTTTACAGTTTCTTCATTTCGTTTCTGTCATCTTTTACTTTCCACTATTCCTTCCTAAAGTTGTATTTGTTAACCCTCAACCTCTCATTGGTCTGTTGTCAAAGCTAGTTAGCGCTGGCTTTGTAAAAATATCAGAAGTTTTTGGCACTTATCTGACAAAACAGGAAGCCACACAACTTCAACAGAATGGAATATTTTCTAAACATCTTCTTAAGCACTTAATACCATCTGCTTTCAACTCTGAATATTTCACAATCGACCACTATATACAGCTCCTCAAACATCTTCTTGTCATTACTCCCATTAATGATACCACTTACTTTATCCCATGTGTACTTCCTATTATTCCTCTGACAGAAAAACAGAAACATTCTTTCTTACGTGAAGGTGATGCTGATCCATTTGTCATCATGTGGGAGAAAAAAGGCATCCATGATGAGATTGCACCTATTCCATTGGGTTTGTTTCCTGCTACAGTTGCTGCTATACTCACACACAGTAACAATCATCGCTTTGTTCTTCCTGAGCCTACAAATCATTTTCCACATCAGCTACGCAATGCAGTCCGATTGAAATGTGATACCTTAAATGGGTTTCTACTGTTAGTGGATAATCATAAATGGTTAGAGCTCTACTATCATGGTGATCGTAACAACTGCCCAGCAATTCAAAATGTTGTCGAACGAGCTACAGTAACTGCACAATCAAACCTAAAATATGACACAGAAAGAGTGTCTATAAAATATGGATTTCTCTGCTCTTTGTGTCAATCAAATCGATACAAACGAGATCATCCAAGCACACCGAATCATCAACGGACATTTTTAATGTGCTCTAATACAAATGAATTTTACCCTATATCCCAGTTGGAAGAGTGTTGGTTTGCAGACCTTAGTGAACCAGTACATTTTGAACTTCAGATGGCTACATCTGGTTAGTCAATGCAGTAATTACAAGATGCCCAGTTCATGGGAAGCATGTTCATATAGTTAAATGATAATATAATATTACATGACATTATTATTAGTGCTAGGACTCAATAATCAAAATATCAATAATCATTATCAATATAGTGGATTTAGCGATATTGATATCATGACCAGATATCAATTTGTACTTAGGCACATGTGCATAAGTACTAATAGTCATTTGATGTGGTTCCCAAAAAAAAACATCCTGTATTTGAATTAACTATTTTCATGCTAATTAGTGGGAGGTCTTTCCTGTCAAGTAATTAATTACTTCCTCCGATAGTATTAATAATCAATCAATATTGGGTATGCTAATAATTGATATTTCTAGTTTTCTACCGATACCCAGCACTAATTATTATTAAAGTGTAATATTCAATAGATCATGGAATTTACTAAGTCATATTAACTGGTAATACTATTCCATGTTGTATATAGTATATGTACATGATTATACTGTGTTAAAGTAATATACTTTATTATTATAATATTACATGATGGCCAGTCCATGGACAGCATTTTCATGTAGGGAGTCATGTGGGATGATAATATAATAATACTACATGACATTATTATTAAGTGTAATAATCAATAGAGCATGGAATTTAGTTAATTATTATATGTTATATATAGTATGTACATGATTATGAGAATATAAATTGTGTTATTATTTGTGTAGACAACAATTAGTAAGTTATTTACATGTATGTCTTTTTGACTGATAAGTTATGCTACACATGTAATGATGACATTATGAAAATATTAAAATGTTATTGCAGGTGGTTCACAGGGATTAATACAAAGGCCACAGCAAATGATGCGTGATTTAATAAAATGTGAGTCATATAGACTGATAATACCATGATATTATGTGCTTTACAAAATTATTAATTCTATTACTTTCTTTTGTATAGTGGATGACCTTAGAGTGATTAATGACAAAATGAAGGAGGATCATATCGCAAGATCACAATGGAGAACATTTGGTCATCATTTAGGAATTAGACCCAGTACTTTACATTATACTGAGACAATGAACAGAGGAGATGAAGATAGGATTTTATTTTATATATTAAAGGACTGGATAATTGGCAATGGTCGAAGAGAACCAACATGGGTCAACCTTGTAGAGGCTTTAGATGACATTGGTGCTAGGAGAGCGGCAAAGGAAATTCAAGGTATATTCATGTACCATAGATAACCCAATTTGTGAAAACCATGTGCACAATTGTGAAACATAGTAATTTTGAACAAATACTACCTTCAAATGCTTGCTATTTGGTTTTATACAGGAAACCAATCAAATACAAATACTTTTCTTCGTGTCATGCCTATTAATTGATCAAGCCCCCCGGAATGACGCAATGTGTATGTGATCATGTGATCGTATGTGATAGTGTTTTAGTCTCTTTATGGAAACTCTATATATATATAAAGTCCCTAAAAATGAATGGTAGAACAGATCAGATTACCAAAGATTATCCTCGTATAGGTATTAATTCTCATAGCCTAATCTGAACCCATGTAGATAAATAATCAGCATTACATGCATGTTGCTCATAATTATGTTCTTTCCACAGAACAGTCAACATTGAGAACAGCTACCAGTTTAGAATATTATAAACCTTTAACAGGTAATGAATCAGTTCTCTTGTTATGATCATTACCTCTATGTACATCATAATATTCTTAACTTCACTATAGTGAGTGATCTTGTACCAGTATTAGAAGCCATTGTTGAAGTTACTGACTGGAAAACTCTGGGTCTTGAACTAGGTCTATCTCATTCTAAACTACGCAGAATTATGGATGGTGTTTATGATGAGAATGATTTTAAATGTAAGATGATAGTAAAATGGTTGAATACAGGATTAGCGTCTTGGTCCTCTCTTGTGGATGCTCTAAAGAGTCCCTTAATTAACAAAAAGGATGTCGCTGAACAGATTATCAAAGATCATCCTTGTAAGTATATTGGAATTTAGTTGTTATATATACATGATCATCTTATTGTCACTGATCACAACAAGAAGTAGATAATGAATTCTTTGATGGTAACTACAGTGGCACAACTATTTACTGTTTAATATTTATGATATCTAATGAAGAGAAAATATCTCTTGCGTAATAATTATGATTGCTATTATAAGCAAGATCAGCAAACACAGGCTTTATTATACCATGGTGTGTGGGTGATTACCATATTACCATCGGGAGTTTTACTTACCCATAACATACCTGCAAATGGTGGATGGGTATGGTATATTGTGTGTCTGGGTGTACTGTATGTGTGTGGGATTACTTTCCACTTGGGTGAATGTATAATAATTATGTTTTTTGGCATTTGCATATTGTATTCATAGTTCAGGAAGTTATGTTAAGTTAAGTTTGGTGTCGTGGTCAGTTATAATTGGCCATTACATGTGTGATTAAAGAACATTTGTGTACACACACAGCTACAAGCTTGCGTGAATAAGCAGCAGGAAGAAAGCAACTTAAACATGTAAAACATAAATATCTATGTATGGGTTTCAGACACGTGAAACATTCTTATGAATAATGAATTAATGATCACCACGGAAACACAATATATAGAGAAAAAAGTATCCCTATGACTGCTTTGTGGTGTCAAGCATTCAGTAATCATGGCTGACTTTATCATGCCTGAAACGCAGCCTATTATAGTTATTATTTTGATTATCTACTCTCCTTACCTTTTAAAGGACCATGTAGAACTTTAGGAATACAGTTCAGGTAGAATAGGTAGCTTTTATTAGTTCCAGTTTCTATGTAAGCTACTTAGCTACAAGCAGCTTCCTTTCTACTGGTCTGTAACGTAGAGCTCAAGCGTGTGTTCTATTATGCACCATGCCCATTAATTGACTGAGTCCCCCGGAATGACGCAACTTCCTTAACTGTGCATACATGCGTAAATGACACAGGAATATATTTTATATATATATATATATATATATATATATAATATATATATATATATATATGTACATGTATATAAACATACATTGAATCTGTGGGAAAGTAATCATAGGGGTGGTCCTATGGGCCATAAAAACCACAGAGATAGTTTTTTCCCCATTATCATATCTTTGCTTCTCATTTGATGTTTGAAAGTGTAGGAATGAAATGGAAAGTGTAAAAAGATGAGAAAATTGAGACTAGGTCATTAAAGTATAATACAGAAAGGTAGACAATAAAGAAAGAAACAAATTTTGATAATAATTTTTAATTCTCATGCACAGCTTTGTTCTGAAATTATGCTAATTTTAATGTGAGACTTGCAATTGTTGGTTGACCATGACAGATAGTAAGTAAACATTGATGTTATCACACAGTAGTTGAGCTTCGACAGTGAATTATAGCAATTTCAATGCAGAGTAGCAAACAGTAGAAGCAATGTGACCACACCTACTCGTGTACAGAAGTAATTAATTACTATTAAGATCTTGTCACACACCATACCCATACCTCCACTCATAATTGCACACCTTTACTGTTAATTGCTATAGGACAGGTTCTATCCTTATTAAACTATTGTACAATTTGTTATTATTCAGTGGTTGATCACACAACGATGGAGCCGCCACAGCCAAAAAATAAACATGATACTCATGATAGAATAACTTGTGAGTTACTACATATTTGATTGCATGATAATACTATCCAATACTTGTAACTGGGACATTAAAAAAAGTTAATTATGTTGATTTTTTATCTCGTGCAGTAGATGACATTGACAAATTTTGAATGGGTTATATATAATATAGGAAGTCATTAAATTATATAAAGAATCTGGAGCTGGATTGAATCTTATTTCAGGCTGGGAATGGTTGGACAGAAACAATTACTCAAGAGAAAAAGTATAGCTTTCATATAAATTGTCATAATATCCTATCCATATACCTGTTTTAAATACTGGTTTAACAGGTTCTAATAGCCAGAGGAAACCTTTCACACAAACCATTACAACTTATTAATCAGTTATTGTCTAATTCAATACGCGACATGTTGGGTCCAGGTATGATCTAATTATATACTTTCACTTCTTTTTTTTGTATGTAGTGGATGACCTTCATGAGATTGGTATATTACTGTGGCCGCTTTTGTCTTCAAGATCACATTGGAGACATCAGGCACTTTGCCGCCGTTTGGGTCATGCATTGGAAGTACATAGCAGTCATTTGTATTACACTGAGGAGTTTCACATAGAAATTACAGAAGAAATGTTATATGATATATTGATAGACTGGATAAAAGGGGAAGGTAGAGAACCAACCTGGGAAAACCTTATATATGCTTTACATCGTATTGGTGAACATGAAGTAGCAGATGAAATTGGGAATTTGTGTTTTTGAATAAATGTTCTCAATATTCATTGTGGAGATTCTGTCTCTATCTCTCTCTTGTTTATAATTATTGTTTTTATCTTTTAAACGAGATTTATAGTCAAGTTATTACATCTATTTATAGTAGCAAATGGTTACATCAAGAAACTGCCACGGTCTATTTTGTTGTGTAAGACTCAGTCTCATCTCCATTAATCCATTTTCATATTGGACATAACTTGACATCTTAACACTAAAGAATTTCATTGGCTTAAATTGTGTCTGTGATGTGTTAATGTTACAAAACCACATTATAGCTCTTATAAATTGCATGCAGTAGTAGTGTGTGCATTCAGTTATGTTGCTAAGATTCTCTGGGTTTTGTTTGAGCTTGATATGTACATGGCTTTGGAGTTACAACCAATTCAATCGAAAAGTCGTAGTGATAGGGAAAGTGTTCATTACCATACTCATTGTTGACATTATAGACTGTCGTTTTCAAATTCAATCAATATGTCTTTATATAAGCCACTTTCATCATTCATCCAGAAATCATACTGACCTGTTTGTTTTGCAATATGGCCTGGTAAGTGGTAACCACAACCTGTACTGTAGTTCCAAGCATATAATACTCAATCACCTTCTTTGAAAGATTGTTGAGATGTGTATATATATTATATAGTATATCTCCAGTTTTGTTATAACGAACTGCATGGGTCAGTTGACAATTAACAATTGAGATTCAAAATATACACTACATAAGTTTGAAAACTAAATATTAACTTATGATATGTTATGTAATGATTGATCTTTCTTACTTCTTTGTAGCACTTCAAATTTTAAAAGATTTTAGAAAATCAACTGATAGTCAATTGGTATGTTTTTAATATGTTGTACATTCACTATGTAATACTTCACATGTATTACTATACACATGTATATTATTGTGTTTGCCATCTCTATACATTTGTATGGTATGGTAAGGTAAGTTATTACAGTAGTGTGGTATTGTTATGATATTACTGGCTTATTAATTTAGTATATATAATTACATATATACTGCACCTTCATTCATATCTCAGTATTAAAACAAATTAGATACACACTTACTCTCATATTACTGGGTCTCATATAGTGGGCAGAATGTGCAATACGTTTCTTACGCGTTTTGCTATATGCATTTTAGTGACTTTTCTGTGAACTCGTTGGCTCAATTATAAATAATTATGACAAGTATTTTAAATTAAAAACAAGAGTAAGTAAGTATCTATAATTATATATTTATATATATAATTATATTGTATGTGTGTGCATGCACATGTGTATAATTAACTATGTATAACAATGTCTTAATTATTGACTGATAATTTATTATATGTAGCTGTTCATAATAAACTTCACAAATTACATTCACTGGAATTAAACATCAATGATAAATTAATTATGCAGTTTATGATGTGGTTGATAAATAAGTGTTTTTATATGTGACTATACAATACTTTATAATATTACTATGTATAGTATTGTAGTTACCATTCCTATACATTTGTATGGTAAGTTATAGTAGTGTGGTATTGTTATGATATCTCTGGTTTATTATACCTTCACATGTCTTAGTATATACTGCACCGTCATTCTTATCTTAGTATCAAATTACATACACACCTACTCTCATATTACTATAGCAGTAGGCAGAATGGATGGCAGATGTAAGTTATATAGTTCTCACAACAATGTCACTGTATTAAATGTCAATTTCTCTTTCTAGTCAAACCCAATCAACATGAAGGAAACCTGGTACATCTACTAGAAGAATTATCAAGACGTAGATACATTGAATTTGGGATCAAGTTAGGTCTGAAGCAATATCTGATTGAGAATGAGACAACTCCACTAAAAAATGATCCAAAGAGTTGCTTTACAAGTGTTCTTGAAAAATGGCTTAGATTAGGAAGAAATGATCGAACTTGGGGAATTCTGGTTACTGCTCTGGAAGATGTTGGTGAAAAAGAAATAGCAGAAAAAGTTAAGAAAGAGTATAAATTGGAAGATGAAGGTATTTATGAGTATTAGTGTATGTAAATACTACACTTGTGTAATGTTACAGGCTTCTTCATATTTTAATATTAATTATATAGTACCACGAGATAGTCATTGTTTATTTCTGTCATTGCTATCTGGAGTTAATGTAGCTCGTTGGGATGAGTTTGGATTAGCTCTTAAAGTGCCGAAGTTTGAAATACAAGCGATAGCAAATGAAAGTGGTTACCGAAAGCAACTGAGCGACATTCTCAATTTGTGGCTCAAATTGAATGGGCATGAACCGACACCAGAAACACTTTTGGCTGCTGTCAAAGAAATTAATGAAGGCCTAGCAGAAGAGCTGTTCAAAAGCAGTGAACTCTATGCTTTGGTTGGACGTACACCTCCAGGTAAGTAACTGTATTCTTTTCAGTTTTTATATACAAATTGGATAACAGAACACAAACCACCAATGTGCGTACATAAAACAACAATAATGACATTACTATACTATAACAAGATATATGGAGAAAAATGTATCCCTATGATTGCTTTGTGGTGTCCAACATTCAGTAATCATGGCTGACATTCTCATGTCTGAAACACAACATACTATTAGAGTGATTTCCTACTCTTCTTACTTTTAATAGGTTCTTGAAGAAATTTAAGAATGTATTGTACCTAGAACAGCTATTAGTTCCAGTTTCTATATAAAGCTACAAGCAGCTTTCTTCCTGCTGGTCTGTAGAGCTTGGGCGTGTGACATCGTATGTTCCATGCGTATTAATTGACTGAGCCCCCCAAAATGATGCAACTTCCTTAAATGTGTATACAAAGCATACTCGTGTAAGTAACACAAAGATATATATTATATAAACATACATCGAACCCATGGGAAAGCAATCATTGGGATGGCCCTAACGGCCCATAAAAAATTAATGCTTATGAGTAAAGTGTATTAAACTCTCTGTATTTTAAATTTTCAACACCATTCTATTTCATAATAGGAAGTACTGATAAGAAGGAAACAACTACTAGTGAACGTGAGTAATATTCATTGGCTCCATTAAGTTGTATTATAGAGCTATGTATAGAAGTCACGGAGGTTTGCAGTAACACATACTATGGGGCTGTTCTTTATAACAAAGTCTTGCATACTATATAAAAGTCATTCACGTTTACTTTCACCTTAAAAACATGTTCGAACCTCCTGGTAATTAGTAGTAAATCTATACAAATACCAACATTCGGACAAAATTAAATTATACAATTTTCTGACAACTACAGGAACTAATGACGTTAAAAGTGATGAAAACCAACCTGATGGTAAAAGTGAGGAAGACCAACCTGATGGTGAAAGTGAGTTCAATATAATTTCAACATGCCTCTTGAATACATATACATGTATATGTGAATATTTTTGTCTCACATCCTACCCTACTGCACTGCTAGTTGTATTGGCATATCCATACTGCTCACAATTTACTTTCTATCTATATAAACAGTACCACAAATCCAGTGCTTCCAGATGTGACAACAGAGAGACAGGAGGGAACAGATATCCATAGAATACAAATGGGATCATATTTAATGCGCTCGTTGCCCCGTGGCTACTGCCTAATCATTGACAATAATTGGAAATTTAAGTTGTATTATAGAGCTATGTATATATGTCACTGAGGTTTGCAGTAACACATACTATGGGGCTGTTTTTTATACTAAAGTCTTGCATACTATATAAAAGTCATTCACGTTTACTTTCACCTCAAAAACATGTTCATACCTTTAGTTTGGAATGACCAATAATTTTTTACCTTCACCATTCTCATATAATTATACTCTCTATTCTTTTTATGTGTATATAAATTTCAATATTGAGATACACTTGTAAGAGTATAATTAACTCTACTTCCTACCACAAGCAAATTAGATTCACTTTCAATATAGCTTATACTATCAAAATGAGTATACTGTTTGTTTTTCTTTCTTTCATGTATAGCAATGGATGTGGATGAATGTACTGAACAAGATCAACTGTCAACTAGATTACAAAATGTGCAGAGCTGACATCATCAAACACATAAGCAATAAGATTAACATAATTATGATTGATCATGTGGTATAGTATACTTTTAATAATTTTAAAATTTAAAGTATACTTGCCATGCATGTATTTTAACTATAATTTAAAACAGACAATGTTATAAAAATGTTTATTAGCAGAAGACATGTATTATGAAATTGTTCTTTGTGGAGTTTTTTTATCTTTTAAATATTATAACATATATAACTTTATTATTAATCAGTTAAGATTATGCTGTACATTTACATTGTACATGTACATTGGTGAACATGTACATGAAATATATATAGTCGATTGTTCTTAATGTTGATCAATTTTTAAAATTCTATAGTAATTACTATGGTGCTTAAAATGTTAATGATTTTTATGACAAGTGTTAACTCTGTAAATAAGTGTTTTTCATATATAGCTGTTCAGTATATAGATCATGTGACATTGAGACGATCACATTTCATATACGTCACCTGATGGTGTTTTAAACAGAATAATGCACATTTAAGAAGACATTAACTACTTAAACCACAACTACCTATGAAAATGCTACCAAACACACTGCTGTTATCAAGTGATAGGCCCTCACTTTCTTGGAAAGAACACTCCTATAGATCCTGTCAACTACTATTGAGGTATTATAATTGTTAGATATCAGTTTAAGTGACTGGGAAAGACACTCCTTATATAGATCATATTACTATTGTGGTTACTCAAATGTTATGATATCTCTTCCTCTGCATGAAGATAGTATATATATATATAGTATTAGTATACTGCACTGTCACTTTGTGACTTAAGGATGACAGGAAGATGTAAGTTATTATATCTTTAATTAATGTACAAAAATTAGAATATAAACTTTTATTTTCTAGTTGAATTTGATAAGCACGAGGGAGACCTTATACAGCTCCTACAAAAAGTACCAAGAAGTGAATACATTTCCTTTGGGATGCACTTAGGTTTAAAGAAATCTGACATCGATAATGAGATTTGTAGACCAAAGAGTGATCCTTCAAATTGTCTAATTAAAGTAATTTCAGTTTGGTTGAGAATGAGTGGTAAGGATCATACATGGGGAATCCTGGCTAGTGCTTTGAGAAAAATAAAGCACAAAATTATTGCAGAAGAAGTAGAAAAAACATACATTCTTAAAGAAGTTGGTATGTCAATATATCAATGTGATCTTATATATAATTATATAGGAAAATGTGCATTATTTCATATCCACAGTACAAAGTGATGCCCATTTTTCAAGTTTGGTAACATTACTACAACCAATTGAATTTTGCTGGGATCAGTTAGGATTGGCTCTTAAAGTGATATACAAGCAATAGAAGGTGATTACCGAAGGCAACTAACTGACATCATTAGTCTGTGGCTCAGAGGGAATGGGCATGAAGCAACACCAGATATTCTTTTGACTGCTGTGAAGAAAATCGATATAAACCTATTCGAGGAGCTTTCAAGAAACAGCGAACTCTATGTTCTGGTTGGATGCAAACCTCCTGGTATGTAACTAAATATACAATTATAATACCAAACCAACACTTGCTTAGAGTATAGCTAAAGGTCATTCATGTTCACCATGACCTCAGACAAATGTTCATAACTTTAGTTTGGAATGACCAATAATTTTTTTACCTGCACCATTATCATATAATTATACTCTCCATTCTTTTTTGTGTATGTCAAATTTCAATCCATTGCTTCATTATTGAGTTATAGTATACTCATGTATTACCCTTATGACATTAAACTATACATTATATTACATATAAAGTCATCACACCATAATTTTGAGGACATCATGAATGTGAACAGACTATATATATAATAATTTGTTTGCTTGTCTGACAATTGTATTATATAGGAACTAGTGATACTAATGGTGACGACCTCCCTGATGGTGAAAGTGAGTTTATTAAACATGCATCTTTAAATTAATATAAATATTACTTCAATTTCCTTCTAATTATGTATCTTTCAAAGGTGATCATGAAATGGAAACGATGAATATTGCTCTTCCAGATATAAGCAATGTGATAATAGAGAGTCAGGAGAGAAGAGACACCCGAGGAATAGGAATGGGATCATATCCAATGACTTTGTCACCTCATGGCTACTGCCTCATCGTTGGCAACTGGAGATTCAAAAATGGTAATGTAAGATATGGAAGCCAAAAAGATGCTAGTGATTTGTTAGCAGTATTTAAAAATCTCGATTTTGCAGTTCAAATATATGAAAATTGCTCTCATAATGAGATTATTAAACTGATGGAATTAGCTCGGCAGGCTCATAGTAAGCATTCAGAGCTGACTTGCTTTGTAGTCATAATACTGACACATGGCGATCATGAAATTCTTTATGGCACAGATGGAAAAACAGTATCCATCGATAAAGAGATTATTGAGCCTTTTCGTGGGAACAACTGTCCCAATCTACTGGACAAACCAAAACTGTTTATTTTTCAAGCATGTCAGGGAGGCAAGGAAGATGGAGGAGTCACGAAAGATCATGAACAAAGTAAAATGGAAGATAATGTTGAAACTGGGGAATCAACAGATCAATTAAAAATACCAACAGAGGCTGACATTCTTGCAGCTTATGCAGTTCCTCCAGGCTATGCAGCCTGGCGCCATGAAAAGAATGGTTCTTGGTTCATCCAGAGTATTGTTGAGGCTATCCAGGAATATAGTGAAGATCATGATCTGGTTAGCATCCTCACTGAAGTCAACAGAAAAGTTGCAGAAGAGTATGAGACTAGTAAGACAAAAGGAGAAAAGAAACAAATATCCACATTTGTTAGTCAGCTTCGCTACAAGCTTTACTTGAAGAAAGGTAGCTAATTAAGACACTTAAAATTAATGATTGTAACCAAAATTTACAATTAATTAGTAGGGCGGTATAAAGTAGTAAAGATAATACACACAAAAAAATAAGTATCTGACTCCCTTATCAGTGCCACATGACCATGAGGTCATCAATGTTGCATGTGATTATTACGAATTATGTGTATAACATGATTTCAACTACAAAGCTAATTGATAATAGTTTGTTTATCATTCTAATAGCATATGTAAAAAAAGAGGAGGAGAAAAGAACAAAACGGAAAAGAAAGAATACAAACACAGGAGGGAGTCAAACCAAGCAGACCAAGCGGAAGAAGTGACTGTACTATATAGTTACCATAGTAACAAAAGTTTATACACTTATACAACAATAACAGATTTTAATTAGGTACAATGTAGCTTTTCTTTTCCAAATTATTACTTTTACATTTTGTCACTCTAAACTTTCATTGTGTACATCTATATAACTAAACAATCATTAATTGCCATGCATTTCTTCTTAGTCCTAAACTCAGGACTTCTGCACATACCATGATAATGATAGTGCTGTACAATATACATTAATTAAAAATATGCCATATAGAATAACTTAAACAAACTAAGTCCATCCCGTTATGTCACAACAAGCATATCACATCTTGTGCCGATATTAATTGTTGAGAAGAGGTGGCAATGATTAGTACTGCATGAATATATATACAACTTTAGGACCCGTGTGGATGTTGAAGGAAAGCCTGGAGCAGTTTAGAAGGAACGATTAGCCATGATACTTCTGTCCTTATCTATCATCTGAGACACTTGTATAGTCTGCAGCATTCTAATCCATGATAGTCACCTCCTACTGTGAGTATCAAAATGATGTGTGGGGTAGATGTGTTTTCATAAATTGTCATGTTACTATACTTACAACATGAATATTGCAGCGAAATATCAACCATATTCATGTATATAGAGTAGGTGGCAGAACCGTTATTAGGACATTATTGTTTTGATTCTTAATAAACTGATTACTTTGACAACGTTAGTTTCTGAGTTACCACATGTCAGTTTGGTCTGAAACTTGGTAGGGTATGGGAGTAGGGTAAAAGACACCCACTCGCAATTAGTAACCAAGGAAACTATGATGTCATACAAAAATGGCTGCCAATTTTCACTATCTGTTTTAATAATGATTTAAATTGTATGTAGTCATTCATGCTTAGTCAAAAGTTGTAATTTGGTATTCAAAAGTATTTATAATCATAATGTTAATAAATTTACAGAGTGTTTTTTGGAAATTGGAAAAAAACAAAAAACATATGTAGTATCACATACATTAATGAAATGCTTTGAAACATTATATTTACATTCTATGGATATAAAGTAAAAAAGTTACAGAGGCTTTTTTTGAAACAATGCATATTTTTCTTTTTACTCCTGAGAATGTAAAATCATTCACTAACGCCTAATCCGGCTTCTAAGATACTTGTATTTTCTTGTACTTCTTCAGCTTATCTTCAAGATCAGGGGAAGTGCTATGATTAAATAAGAATACATTGAAATAAAATCTACAATAAAAATGTCACCACACTATTATACATTCATACAGAAGTGTACTGAGCTTGGATGTAAATTTTACAAACAATTAACATTCAGATTTACCTTCAATATTTCCTTCTGACTCTTGATGCTTTTAGATGAATTTTTGCTACATAGACTTGAATTTTTTCAATCAAAAACAGAATTCAGCCAATAATAATAGATACGCTAAAGATTTATGGCACATGTGCGCGCATTTTAATTAGTGGGCGTGGTGAACATACTGCAATTTGATTGGATGCTTCCATAGCAACAATGATATTTAGCTTTCAGAAGACAGTACTGTCATTTGCATCAATCTTGCAACAAAAAATGTCAAAGCGGGAATGGGTGTGGTATAACATTTAGCCAATCAATTTACTCTGATCATGTGGTGTTTGCTGTAATGTTTACTATTGTAAGTATAATACGTCATCTCCGGTTTGAGAGCGCCGTTGCAAAATTACTGGAAACGACAGTATAACTCTTTTTGAGCTATGAAAATAGTGTGTTCGTTTTTTAGCGGCGGGAGATTTAAATTTTGGAAGTTTTTGACTTGGTGCACTATAGCTCTCACAAAAATGTTACGTCAATTTCTCTTTCTAGCCAATCAGTATGAAGGAAGACTGGTACAGTTTCTAAAAGAATTACCAGTATGTAGTTATACTAACATAGGGACTGAGTTAGGTTTGCATAAGACATACCAGCCAAGTAATAAACCATTGCATTGCCTCAGGGATCTCTTTCCACTTTGGCTCAGATCAAAAAGAAAGGATTGTACTTGGGGAAATCTGGTTAATGGTTTGGAAACAGTTGATCAACATGATATAGCAAGAAAGGTGACAGAAGACCATTCAAAAAAAGGTATCTATTTATGTTTGTATGTACATATGTATTAGTGTTGTTTTAGTTAACTATAGCTATAACTAAAACCCCTTTTAGTAAGGCATTTGACTTTTAGTTAACTTAAACTATAACTAAATTACAGATCCACTGCAATAACTATAACTAACTAAAATGAAAATCGGCCAATAATGGGTAGTTTTAGTTAGTTAACTAAAACTAAAATCCTTTTAGTAATCCTAAAATTGTTCTACAATAGTAACTAAAATCATGATAAACTAGACATACTATAACTATAACTAAAAGTGGTTAGTATTATCAAACTAAAACAACACTAGTACATACAACACAAAAGTGAATGCATGTGTTATTGTGTATTCATATAGTGCCACACATTGATCATGGTAAATTGATGCAATTGCTACGTCCAACTGCATCTCGCTGGAACCAGCTAGCATTAGCTCATAATGTGCCACAAAGTGTGATACAAGCAATAGCACTTGAACATGATTACCAGAGACAAATTAGTGAAATCCTTAATAACTGGCTAAAGAGAAATGGGAAAAATCGGACTCCAGAAGCTCTCATTTGTGCTTTGGACACAATTGAGGAAGGCCGCTTGGCAGAACATCTGTTCATGAATCATGAATTCTATGGTCTGGTTGGATGCAAACCTCCTGGTATGTATATAAGTAAATTTATATTATACTGACAAATCAACTCTTACATTAAAATATAATTAACAATTATTGTTTGCATGTCTGAAAATTTTAACATAGGACCTAATGATACTGAATGTGATGACCTCCCTGATGGCAAAACATCTTTAGTACAACTTCCTTCTAATTATGTATCTTCGAAAGATGAAACAAAAAGAATGAATATTGCTCTTCCAGATATAAGCAATGTGACAATAGAGAGTCAGGAGGGAACAGACACCCGAGGAAAAGAAATGGCATCATATCCAATGAATTCAATGCCTCGTGGCTACTGCCTAATCATTGACAATAATTGGGAATTCAAAAAAGACAGTGAGAGATTTGGAAGCCAGAAAGATGCTAAAGATTTAAAGGAAATGTTCCGAAATCACAAATTTAAAGTTTCCTCTTATGAAAATCTCAAATGTCATGAGATTATTGAATTGATGAAACAAGCCAGTGAAAAGGATCACTCAAAGTTCAATTGCTTTGCAGTTGTAATCCTGACACATGGCAATCATGGGGTTCTTTACGGTACAGATAGTAAAGCAGTGTCTATCGATAAACAAATTATTGAGCCTTTTCGTGGTGAGAAATGTCCCACACTTGTGGACAAGCCCAAGCTCTTTATTTTCCAAGCATGTCGGGGAGGCAGGCTGGATGATGGGGTGAAGCAAGAGGGGACAGATGAATTGGCAGAAACAGGACAAGGTTTGGAAAATAGGGTTGAGATTGGAGAATGGAGAGATCAGTTGAAACTACCTACAGAGGCTGACATTCTAGCAGCATATGCAGTTCCTCCTGGTTACAAAGCCTGGCGAAATGAAAATGGTTCTTGGTTTATTCAGAGTCTTGTTGCTGCCATAAATAAATTTAGTGGAGATCATGATCTTGTTAGTATCCTTACTGAAGTCAACAGGAAAGTTGCAGAAGACTACAAGAGTCGTGACGAAGAAAAGAAACAAATATCCATATTTGTTAGTCAGCTTCGCTACAAGCTTTACTTAAAGAAAGAGAAAGTAAGGATGAAATGTGCTTAGGATGACATTATTATGATGTCATCAATCACAATTATGTAAATTCAAATTCATTCTAATAGATATAGTCTCTGGGGAAAAAGAAGAGAAAATAGGAGTGGCTGTACTGTAACTTAGTTTATTATAATTATTATTTCATTTATTCGTAGTACTAATTAGTTTTTTTTTTGCAGTGTATTGTAATGTAGTTTATTAAAATTATTAATTTCATTTATAGTTACAATTATAGTTTCTTTGGTTTTGATTATAATGTCCATACTAAAACTTAACTTTGCCATACTAATAAGCGTAACGTGATATATATAGATCAGTTAACTATAAGTCACATGATAGTAAATACATATACAAACTTAGTTGCATGTGGTTATAGTTCAAGTGAGATAAAGTATTCTCTTAATCTTTTTTGTGTATACATGTACAGTGTTAGAACCCTTCTCTTCCGTACATCCTTGAATTTATAAAGTATAATTGAGCCATGCTGTTATGACAAAAATCTATTTTTGTATTGATCTTTTTAACTATTAAATTTCAGCCCTTTTACAATAGTATCAATTATGAGAAAACTGTAAATGTCTCCATAACATTAGGAAGTATCACCCACTGTGAAAGAAATGATGACCACTCCATTAAGATAATAGGTGATGATATAGCTTGAAAATAGCAGTATATCTAGTCTCTGTAACAGCTCCTGCTTTCTCTGTCTTATTGAGGTGGCCAACCAGAAATATGATATGAAGTGCTCAACTATGTTTTTTTGTCAACTTTGTCATGAACCTTACTAGAGGCCTAGACCAGTCTTACCATAACAGTACTGTGAATACGAGTGGAAAACATGAAATTGAATCAACAGTTCATTACAGAAATGAAGAAGTTGAAATAATTATAAAGAAAAGCGAATTTGACATATCGGGTAAATCCTGTTTAAAACAACAAGATGTATTTCTCACACACGTGATGTAATATGATGTCATGTGATGTCATGTGATGTCATGTGATGTTACAAGCTACAAATAAATTAATGGTTACAACTATTAATTAAATTCAGAATTACAATTTCCATCTAAAAATGGGTGTGGTTACAAATTCTCGTTATTTGGCTCCATATACACACCCTCCTGGAGAGAGAGAACAAAAATGAAGGATAAAAGACAACTTTTAGGAAAAAATAGATGAACCAATAAAAATGAAGCTGGAGATACATGTACTTGTAACCTGACCCTACTACATGTATGTACATGTAACTGGTAACCTCGCCCACCTACATGTACATGTAAGTGGTAACCTATTATGTACATGTACACGTAATTAGTAACCTCCCCTACCTACATGTACATGTACATAGAGAAGTGTCTGGTAGCATTTCATTTTGTTGTGCTCACTGATTTATAAAAAATATTCTTTTTAGGCACTTTAAATTTGAAAGTATTATTTCCACATTTATAATTGTAGTAGTCATGTGACATTTGATCACATTTGACAATACTAGAATTTGATTGGTTGCATGATTCTATGCATACTGAATCAGCACATCTTGAAAGTCACTTCACAGAGGGGGTGTGGCTAATATAGTTGGAGCATGGAGGTGTGGTCATACCATTGCTGTCCATAGGTTATTCTGATTACCAGCATTTCCATATGCCGATATTTCTCTTTGACCAGCTATTGGTCTACCATACGAGTGACCACTGGAATGAAGAAACCTGTTAGAGAAACAGATAATGAAGACAATATGAGGAAGTGTAAGATTATCTATATTGAATGATAAATAGATGGATAGATGAATGGATGGATAAATGGGTGGATGGATGGATAAATAGATGAATGGATGGATAGATGGATGAATGGGTGGATGGATGGATGAATGGATGGATAGATAGATTGATGGATAGATGGATAAATGGAGAACAAATTGATATTGATGGATAGACATATGGAATTGTGAATGTACATACACATAATTATACATATACATGTACATGTATGAATAAATATATTTATTGGGAATATACATAAACACGTATAATAGCCTTGTAGGTACATTGTACACAAACTACACATGTACATGTACATGTACGTACATATGTAACATGTATATTACATGTACATGTATAATGTAATTATGTTAAGACATGTCTTTGTGTTTGAATCTCACAAGATCATCTCTATTCCAATATTCACTGGAGTCATTACAATCAACGATCCAGTTATCACCTAGCAACACAAGAGCATGTAATGAAACATTGTAGAAGAAGGGGTGAAAGTGACTAACTGAACATATAAAAAATCATGTTACTATTTTATAAGTACGTTTTAGAACTTCAGGTAACCAGGGTGTGGAAATATTAATGGACGTTTTCATATATTTTCACCACTCATGACCTGTTCCCCATATACAGTATATATAATTAACAGACCTGAACTATTTGTACTAAATAATCTGAAAAACATTTGAGGGGGAGTTCCTGTGTTACCCTGATTCATCCCCATATGACTGTACGAACTCCTTCATCTCTCAATTGCTAACATAAACCTGCATGAAACCCCATTTAGTATCCCATCCATTCGTTCGTCCATCCATCCGTCCATTCATCCATCTACATGTGTACATGTATAATTATATCCAGTGGTCCAATTACCTCTATCCCCTTTACCTCCACTGCCAAAGGCACTCACTTCCTGGTTACCAGACAATGGAGAGGTGAATTTATGACTGTGAAGAAACAATTGAGTAGAGAGATTTTGAAGACGGGTAACTGAATTACACTTCACTGAATCTCTGTGTATGGAAGAATGTGGATAGATGAACAAACAGATGTACGTGCATGTACGTACATACATATGTATGTATGCATGTACATGTATGTATGTATGTATGTACATGTATGTATGTATAGGTATGTTGTAGATCTATGTGTTTACTAGAAAACAGACTAAACTTGAATTTATGTAAATACACATGCTAAATATGAAAGTATACGAAAACAAATGAAAATATTTGTATAATAATAATCAGAAACTAATTTCCTTTATGCAATACAAATAAATGTAGTTATATAGTATTGTATGTAACTACACATAATCATAATACATGTACATGTACATACACATGTACATGTAGTTATATAGTATTGTATGTAACTACACATAATCATAATACATGTACATGTACATACACATGTACATGTAGTTATATAGTATTGTATGTAACTACACATAATCATATACATGTACATGTAGTTATATAGTATTGTATGTACACATAATCATATACATGTACATGTAGTTATTTATAGTATTGTATGTAACTACACATAATCATGTACATGTAGTTATATAGTATTGTATGTAACTACACATAATCACATATCACATAATCACATACATGTACATGTAGTTATATAGTATTGTATGTAACTACACATAATCATATACATGTACATGTACATGTAGTTATATATAGTATTGTATGTAACTACACATATCATATACATGTACATGTAGTTATATAGTATTGTATGTAACTACACATAATCATATACATGTACATGTACATGTAGTTATATATAGTATTGTATGTAACTACACATAATATAACTAGAATCACTGTAGTGTAGTAATGTTATGATATCTGTTGCACCCTCACATGTATGTCTTAATATTATATTTACACTGCACTGTCATTGTTATTTTAGTATTAAATTACATACATACCTACTATCATATCACTATTTTTTAGTATTAAATTACATTCACACGTACTCTTGTATTACTATTTTTATAGAGAGAGCAGAATGGATGGCAAATGTAAGTTATATAGTTCTCACAACAATGTCACTGTGTAGTTAAATGTCAATTTCTTTTTCTAGTCAAACCTAATCAGCATGAAGGAAAACTGGTACAGTTTCTAAAAGAATTACCAGTAGGTAGTTATACTGACCTAGGGACTGAGTTAGGTTTGGATAAAGCATTAATAGATAATGAGACATACAAGCCAAGTAAAGAACCACTGGCTTGCCTCAGGGAGTTCATTGCACTTTGGCTCAGATCAAAAAGTAAAGATCGTACTTGGGAAATTCTGGTTAATGCTTTGGAAACAATTGATCAACATGAGATAGCAAGAAAGGTGACAGCAGAAGACCACTCAAAAGAAGGTACCTAATGATATGTTTATATGTACATACAACACAAAAGAGACTGTGTTATCATGTATTCATATAGTCCCATACAATGCTCATAGTAAATTGATGCAATTGCTACATCCAACTGCATTTTGCTGGAACCGGCTAGCATTGGCTCTTAATGTGCCACAAAGTGAGATAAAAGCAATAGCACCTGAAAATGATTACCAGAGACAACTGAGTGAAATCCTTAATATGTGGCTGAGAGGAAATGGGAAAGATCGGACTCCAAAAGTTCTTATTACTGCTTTGGAGACAATTCCTAAGCCTGAAGGCCGCCTGGCAGAATATCTGTTCAAGAATCATGAATTCTATGCTCTGGTTGGACGCAAACCTCCTGGTATGTATATAAGTAAATTTGACAAATAAGCTTTTACATTAAAATAATAATATAACAATCCTTTAAATTTTTGTTTGTGTGTCTGAAAAAATTAACATAGGACCTAATAATACTGAAGGTGATGACATCCATGATGGTGATGACCGCCATGATGGTGTTGACCTCCCTGATGGTGAAAGTGAGTGTATCAAACATCTTTAGTACAATTACTTCTAATTATGTACTTTTGAAAGGTAAAATGGAAACAAGGAATATTGCTCTTCCAGATATAACCAATGTGACAATAGAGAGTCGGGAGGGAACAGACATCCGAGGAATAGAAATGGGATCATATCCAATAAATTCAATGCCTCGTGGCTACTGCCTAATCATTGACAATAATTGGAAATTCGATAAACGCATTGAGAGAATAGGAAGCCAGAAAGATGCTAAAGATTTAGAGGAAATTTTCCGAAATCACAAATTTAAAGTTTACCTCTATGAAAATCTCAAAGGTGATGAGATTATTGAATTGATGAAACAAGCCAGTGGTAAAGATCACTCAAAGCTCAATTGCTTTGCAGTTGTAATCCTGACACATGGAAACCAAGGAGTTCTAAAGGGCGTGGATGAAAAACCAGTATGCATTGATAAACAAATTATTGAGCCTTTTCGTGGTGAAAAATGTCCCACACTTGTGGACAAGCCCAAGCTTTTTATTTTCCAAGCATGTCGGGGAGGCAGGCTGGATGATGGGGTGAAGCAAGAGGGGACAGATAAATTGCCAGAAATAGGACAAGGTTTGGAAGATAGGGTTGAGACTGGAGAATGGACAGATCAGTTGAAACTACCTACAGAGGCTGACATTCTAGCAGCATATGCAGTTCCTCCTGGTTACCAAGCCTGGCGAAATGAAAAGGGTTCTTGGTTTATTCAGAGTCTTGTTGCTGCCATAAATAAATTAAGTGGAGATCATGATCTTGTTAGTATCCTTACTGAAGTCAACAGGAAAGTTGCAGAAGACTACAAGAGTCGTGAGGGAGAAAAGAAACAAATATCCACATTTGTTAGTCAGCTTCGCTACAAGCTTTACTTAAAAGAAAGTAAGGATGAAATATACATTATTATGATGTCATTAATCACAATTATGTAAATTCAAATTCATTCTAATAGGTTTAGTCTCTGGGGAAAAAGAAGAGGGAGACTCAGAAAATACGAGTGGCTGTTCTGTAGTTTAGTTTATTATAATTACATGTATTATTTCAATTTTTGTAGTACTAATTAGTTTTTTTTGCAGCGTATTGTAATGTAGTTTATTTTCATTTATAGTTACAATTATAGTTTCTTTATTTTGATTATAATGTCCATACTAAAACTTAACTTTGCCATACTAATAAGCGTAACGTGATATAGATCAGTAAACTATAATTCACGATAGTAAATATGTAGTTATATAAACTTAGTTGCATGAGATAAAGTATTCTCTTAATCTTTTGTGTGTATACATGTACAGTAGAACTCCTCTCTTCCAGATATCCTTGAATTTATTATTGAGCATGCTGTTATGACAAAAATCTATTTTTGTATTGATTTTTTTAACTATTAAATTTCACCCCTTTTACAATAGTATCAATTATGAGAAAATTGTAAATGTCTCCATAACATTAGGAAGTGTCATCCACTGTGAAAAAAATGATGAGCACTCCATTAAGATAATAGGTGATGGTATAGCTTGAAAATATCAGTACATCTAGTCTCTGTAACAGCTCCTGTTTTCTCTGTCTTATTGAGGTGGCCAACCAGAAATATGATATGAAGTGCTCAACTATGTTTTTTTGTCAACTTTGTCATGAACCTTACTAGAGGCCTAGACCAGTCTTACCATAACAGTACTGTGAATACGAGTGGAAAACATGAAATTGAATCAACAGTTCATTACAGAAATGAAGAAGTTGAAATAATTATAAAGAAAAGCGAATTTGACATATCGGGTAAATCCTGTTTAAAACAACAAAATGTATTTCTCACACACACACATGATGTAATTTGATGTGATGTGATGTCATTGATGTTACAAGCTACAAATAAATTAATGGTTACAACTATTAAATTCAGAATTACAATTTCCATCTAAAAATGGGTGTGGTTACAAATTCTCGTTATTTGGCTCCATATACACACCCTCCTGGAGAGAGAGAACAAAAATGAAGGATAAAAGACATCTTTTAGGAAGAAATAGATGAACCAATAAAAATGAAGCTGGAGATACATGTACTTGTAACCTGTGTACATGTAACTGGTAACCTCACCCACCTACATGTACGTGGTAACCTACTATGTACATGTACATGTAATTAGTAACCTCCCCTACCTACATGTACATAGAGAAGTGTCTGGTAGCATTTCATTTAGTTGTGCTGACTGATTTATGAAAAATATTTTTTTTTGCTTTTTAGGCACTTCAAATTTGAAAGTATTATTTCTACATTTATAATTGTAATAGTCATGTGACATTTGATCACATTTGACAATACTAGAATTTGATTGGTGTGCACGATTCTATGCATACTGAATCAGCACATCTTGTAAGTCACTTCACAGAGGGGGTGTGGCTAATATAGTTTGAGCATGGAGGTGTGGTCATACCATTGCTGTCCATAGGTTATTCTGGTTACCAGCATTTCCATATGCTGATATTTCTCTTTGACCAGCTATTGGTCTACCATACGAGTGACCACTGGAATGAAGAAACCTGTAAGAGAAACAGGTAATGAAGACAATATGAGGAAGTGTAAGATTATCTATATTGAATGATAAATAGATGGATAGATGAATGGATGGATAAATGGGTGGATGGATGGATAAATAGATGAATGGATGAATGGATGGATAGATGGATGAATGGGTGGATGGATGGATGAATGGATGGATAGATAGATGGATGGATAGATGGATAAATGGAGAACAAATTGATATTGATGGATAGACATATGGAATTATGGATGTACATACATGTACATAATTATACATATACATGTACATGTATGAATAAATATATTTATTGGGAATATACATAAACATGTATGATAGCCTTGATAGGTACATTGTACACAAACTACACATGTACATGTATGTACATATGTAACATGTATATTACATGTACATGTATAATGTAATTATGTTAAGACATGTCTTTGTGTTTGAATCTCACAAGATCATCTCTATTCCAATATTCACTAGAGTCATTACAATCAACGATCCAGTTATCACCTAGCAACACAAGAGCATGTAATGAAACATTGTAGAAATAGGAGTGAAGTGACTAACTGAACATATAACCAATCATATGATACTATTTTAAAAGTATGTTATAGATCTTCAGGTAACCCGGGTGTGGAAATATTAATGGACGTTTTTATTTATTTTCACCACTCTTGACCTGCTCCCCATATACGGTATATATAATTAACACACATGAACTATTTGTACTAATCTGAAAAGAATTTGAGGGGGAGTTCCTATGTTACCCTGATTCATCCCAGTATGACTGTACGAACTCCTTCATCTTTCAATTGCTAACATAAACCTGCATGAAACTCGATTTAGTATCCCATCCATTCGTTCGTCCATCCATCCATCCATTCATCCATCTACATGTGTACATGTATAATTATATCCAGTGGTCCAATTACCTCTATCCCCTTTACCTCCACTGCCAAAGGCACTCACTTCCTGGTTACCAGACAATGGAGAGGTGAATTTATGACTGTAAAGAAACAATTGAGTAGAGAGATGTTGAAGACGGGTAACTGAATTACACTTCACTGAATCTCTGTGTATGGAAGAATGGATAAATACATAGTTAGACAGACAAATGTATGTACATTGTATGTATGTATGTATGTATGTATGTATGTATGTATGTATGTATGTATGTATGTATGTAGGTATGTTGTAGATGTGTTTACTAGAAAACAGAATAAACTGGAGTTTATGTAAATACACATGCTAAATATGAAAGTATACGAAAACAAATTGAAAATATTTGTAAAATAATAATCAGAAACTACATGTATGCAATACAAATAAATGTAGTTATATAGTATTGTATGTAACACACATAATCATATACATGTACATGTAGTTATATAGCATTGTATGTAACTACACATAATCATATACATGTACATGTAGTTATATAGTATTGTATGTAGTTATATAGTATTGTATGTAAGTACACATAATCATATACATGTACATGCAGTTATATAGTATTGTATGTAACTACACATAATCATATACATGTACATGTAGTTATATAGTATTGTATGTAACTACACATAATCACATACATGTACATGTAGTTATATAGTATTGTATGTAACTACACATAATCATATACATGTACATGTAGTTATATAGTATTGTATGTAACTACACATAATCATATACATGTACATGTAGTTATATAGTATTGTATGTAACTACACATAATCATATACATGTACATGTAGTTATATAGTATTGTATGTAACTACACATAATCATATACATGTACATGTAGTTATATAGTATTGTATGTAACTACACATAATCATATACATGTACATGTAGTTATATAGTATTGTATGTAACTACACATAATCACATACATGTACATGTAGTTATATAGTATTGTATGTAACTACACATAATCATATACATGTACATGTAGTTATATAGTATTGTATGTAACTACACATAATCATATACATGTACATGTAGTTATATAGTATTGTATGTAACTACACATAATCATATACATGTACATGTAGTTATATAGTATTGTATGTAACTACACATAATCATATACATGTACATGCAGTTATATAGTATTGTATGTACATGTAACTACACATAATCATATACATGTACATGCAGTTATATAGTATTGTATGTAACTACACATAATCATATACATGTACATGTAGTTATATAGTATTGTATGTAACTACACATAATCATATGCATGTACATGTAGTTATATAGTATTGTATGTAACTACACATAATCATATACATGTACATGTAGTTATATAGTATTGTATGTAACTACACATAATCATATACATGTACATGTAGTTATATAGTATTGTATGTAACTACACATAATCATATACATGTACATGTAGTTATATAGTATTGTATGTAACTACACATAATCACATACATGTACATGTAGTTATATAGTATTGTATGTAACTACACATAATCACATACATGTACATGTAGTTATATAGTATTGTATGTAACTACACATAATCATATACATGTACATGTAGTTATATAGTATTGTATGTAACTACACATAATCATATACATGTACATGTAGTTATATAGTATTGTATGTAACTACACATAATCATATACATGTACATGCAGTTATATAGTATTGTATGTACATGTAACTACACATAATCATATACATGTACATGCAGTTATATAGTATTGTATGTAACTACACATAATCATATACATGTACATGTAGTTATATAGTATTGTATGTCACTACACATAATTATACTCTCCTTTCTTTCTTATATATGTAACATTCAATCTATTGTTTCAATATTGAGTTACATTATAATCATCTATTAATTTAATGTCATTAAACTATACACTATAGTACATAATAAAGTCATCATTTTAAGTCATCATGAATGTGAACATGCAGACTATAAGATACACTTGTAAGAATGTAATTAACTGTACTTCCTACCACAAGCAAATTAGATTCACTTTCAATATAGCTTATACAATCAAAATGGTTATATTGTTTGTGTTTCTTTCTTTCATATATAGCAATGGATGTGGATGAATGTACTGAAGAAGATCAACTGTCAGCAAATGTTCAGAGCTGACGTCATCAAACAAATAAGAAATAAGATAAACACAATAATTATAATTATGATTGATCATGTGGTATAGTATACTTTTAAAATGTAAAGTATACTTGCCAAGCATGTATTTTAACTATAATTTAAAAACAGACGATGTCATAAAAATATTTATTAGCAGAAGATATTATGAAACTGTTCTTTGTGGAGTTTTTTGGTCTTTTAAATATTATTATTATTATCACTTTATTATTAATCAATTAAGATTATGTTGTACATTTACATTGTACATGTACATTGGTGAACATGTACATGTATATAGTTGATGGTTCTTAATGTTGATCAATTTTTAAAATTCTATAGTAATTATTATGGTGCTTAAAATGTTAATGATTTTATGACAAGTGTTAACTCTGTAAACATGAGAAGTGTTTTTCATACATACATGTAGCTGTTCAGTATATAGATCATGTGACATTGAGACGATCACATTTCATATACTAGTCACCTGATGGTGTTATAAACAGAATAATGCACATTTAAGAATACATTAACTACTTACACCACAACTACCTATGAAAATGCTACCAAACACACTGCTGTTATCAAGTGATAGGCCCTCACTTTCTTGGAAAGAACACTCCTATAGATCCTGTCAACTACTATTGAGGTATTATAATTGTTAGATATCAGTTTAAGTGACTGGGAAAGACACTCCTTATATAGATCATATTACTATTGTTGTTACTCAAATGTTATGATATCTCTTCCTCCTAAATGATACACTGAAGATAGTATAATTATATATATAGTATTAGTATACTGCACCGTCACTTCATGACTTAAGGATGACAGGCAGATGTAAGTTATTATAACTTTGATTAATGTACAAAAGTAGAATATAAACTTTTATTTTCTAGATGAACCTAATAAGCACGAGGGAGACCTTATACAGCTCCTACAAAAAGTACCAAGAAGTAGATACATTCACTTCGGGGTGTACTTAGGTTTGAATGAAAATGACATCGATAATGAGATTTGTAGACCAAAGAGTGATCCTTCAAATTGCCTAATTAAAGTAATTTCAGTTTGGTTGAGAATGAGTGGTAAGGATCATACATGGGGAATCCTGGCTAGTGCTTTGAGAAAAATAAAGCACAAAATTATTGCAGAAGAAGTAGAAAAAACATACATTCTTAAAGAAGTTGGTATGTCAATATATCAATGTGGTCTTATATATAATTATATAGGAAAATGTGCATTATTTCATATCCACAGTACAAAGTGATGCCCATTTTTCAAGTTTGGTAACATTACTACAACCAATTGAATTTTGCTGGGATCAGTTAGGATTGGCTCTTAAAGTGCAACAAAGTGATATACAAGCAATAGAAGGTGATTACCGAAGGCAACTAACTGACATCATTAGTCTGTGGCTCAGAGGGAATGGGCATGAAGCAACACCAGATAATCTTTTGACTGCTGTGAAAAAAATCGATATAAACCTATTCGAGGAGCTTTCAAGAAACAGTGAACTCTATGTTCTGGTTGGATGCAAACCTCCTGGTATGTAACTAAATATAAAATTATAATGCCAAACCAACACTTGCTTAAAGTATAACTAATAACTAAAGGTCATTCACGTTCACCATGACCTCAGACAAATGTTCATAACTTTAGTTTGGAATGACCAATAATGTTTTTACCTGCACCATTATCATATAATTATACTCTCCATTCTTTTTTGTGTATGTCAAATTTCAATCCATTGCTTCATTATTGAGTTATAGTATACTCATGTATTACCCTTATGACATTAAACTATATATTATATTACATATAAAGTCATCACACCATAATTTTGAGGACATCATGAATGTGAACAGACTATATAATAATTTGTTTGCTTGTCTGACAATTGTATTATATAGGAACTAGTGATACTAATGGTGATGACCTCCCTGATGGTGAAAGTGAGTTTATTAAACTTGCATTTTTTAAAATTAATATAAATATTACTTCAATTTCCTTCTAATTATGTATCTTTCAAAGGTGATCATGAAATGGAAACGATGAATATTGCTCTTCCAGATATAAGCAATGTGATAATAGAGAGTCAGGAGAGAAGAGACACCCGAGGAATAGGAATGGGATCATATCCAATGACTTCGTCACCTCGTGGCTACTGCCTCATCGTTGACAACTGGAGATTCAAAAATGGTAATGTAAGATATGGAAGCCAAAAAGATGCTAGTGATTTGTCAGCAGTATTTAAAAATCTCGATTTTGCAGTTCAAATATATGAAAATTGCTCTCGTAATGAGATTATTAAACTGATGGAATTAGCTCGGCAGGCTCATCATAAGCATTCAGAGCTGACTTGCTTTGTAGTCATAATACTGACACATGGCGATCATGGAATTCTTTATGGCACAGATGGAAAAACAGTATCCATCGATAAAGAGATTATTGAGCCTTTTCGTGGGAACAACTGTCCCAATCTACTGGACAAGCCAAAACTGTTTATTTTTCAAGCATGTCGGGGAGACAAAGAAGATGGGGGAGTCACGAAAGATCATGAACAAAGTAAAATGGAAGAAAATGTTGAAACTGGAGAATCAACAGATCAATTAAAAATACCAACAGAGGCTGACATTCTTGCAGCTTATGCAGTTCCTCCAGGCTATGCAGCCTGGCGCCATGAAAAGGATGGTTCTTGGTTCATCCAGAGTATTGTTGATGCTATCCAGGAATATAGTGAAGATCATGATCTGGTTAGCATCCTCACTGAAGTCAACAGAAAAGTTGCAGAAGAGTATGAGACTAGTAAGACAAAAGGAGAAAAGAAACAAATATCCACATTTGTTAGTCAGCTTCGCTACAAGCTTTACTTGAAGAAAGGTAGCTAATTAAGACACTTAAAATTAATGATTGTAACCAAAATTTACAATTAATTAGTAGGGCGGTATAAAGTAGTAAAGATAATACACACAAAAAATAGGCATCTGACTCCCTTATCAGTGCCACATGACCATGAGGTCATCAGTTTTGCGTGTGATTATTACGAATTATGTGTATAACATGGTTTCAACTACAAAGTTAATTGATAATAGGTTGTTTATCATTCTAATAGCATTAAAAAAAGAGGAGGAGAAAAGAACAAAACGGAAAAGAAAGAATACAAACACAGGAGGGAGTCAAACCAAGCAGAAGAAGTGACTGTACTATATAGTTACCATAGTAACAAGAAGTTTATACACTTATACGACAATAATAGATTTAGGTACAATGTAGCTTTCCTTTTCCAAATTATTACTTACTTTCATTGTGTACATACATCTTATATATATATATACATATAGTAAACAAACATTAATTGGTATGCATTTCTTCTTGGTACTAAACTCAGGACTTCTGCACATACCATGATAATGATAGTGCTGTACAATATACATTAATTGAAAATATGCCATATAGAATAACTTAAACAAACTAAGTCCATTCCGTTATGTCACAACAAGTATATCACATCTTGCGATATTAATTGTTGAGAAGAGGTGGCAATGATTAGTACTGCATGAATATATAATAGATTTTTTTGTATATATATTATATATATGAATTATATCTATATATACACAAATGTTTTAATTTGTTATCTGTTATTTGTTATTATAAGTACAAAGTCGTGGAATTTGTCCACAAATAACTTTGTTCTTCACAGATAATTGAATGAAAATTTACAATAACTTATACCTCACAAGTATAACATTTATTATCAATACAGCATTGAAACTCCTGTGGGTTAAAATAACCAGTTAATTTTAAAATTTACAATTTACAGTGTACTATTTTAACAATTTAGTGTATAATTATGATGAGAAAATTAAAGAGAGAAACATATACAAAATACATACCTAGTCATCTAAAATACTTTAATTATAATATAATTATGATTTCAAGTTTCAGCTCCAAAGCTAATTGATAATAGTTTGTTTATCATTCTAATAGTATATGTAAAAAAAGAGGAGGAGAAAAGAACAAAACGGAAAAGAAAGAATACAAACACAGGAGGGAGTCAAACCAAGCGGAAGAAGTGACTGTGCTATATAGTTACCATAGTAACAAATAGTTATACTATAAGTAGATTTAGGTATACAATCTTTATAGCTTTGTTTACATTTTGGCAATGTAACAATTCATTTTGTTATCTTAGTAACTAAACAATCATTGACATGCATTTCGTCTTGGTATTAAACTCCGGATTTCTGCACATACCAAGATAATAATAGTGCTGTACAGTACAATGTATGCCTGAGAGAATCACTTGAAAGTCCATTCCTTTACATTATGACAATGCAAATCACCTCTTGTGATATTGTAGAGAAGATGTGGCAATTATCGGACACAACTTCATCAAATCAATACACATCTACTGTCATCTAGCCACAAATCATTTTGAGTGATATAATTGGTGACATTTTATGGATCATACTCTACAGTAAGTAGGTGCAGATTGATCTACAGAAGTATCATGGCCAATGTTGATTGGTTGCCTTATCTTCCCTAAGATTATTCTTCAACACCCATGCACATGGGTCCCATGCTGAGAGTTACATTATCTTGCAACTTTGTGTTACTCTGCTTACAACATAAATAATTATTGCAGCAAAATATCAAACATATTCATGTATATAGAGTAGCTGGCAGAACTGTTATTAGGACATTATTGTTTTGATTCTTAATAAACTGATTACTTTGACAACACATTAGTTTCAGTGTGACATAATTATAGCAAATAAAGATTTGAGTGTTTTACAACACATAGAGTATTTAAAACTGATTGTAATTTCTATATTAGTTAGCAAACAGTAAAAAAAGTGCTTTGTTGTAATGCTGATGTTGTTGAATATGTGTAAAGATCAATTTCCAATATACTTAGCATATTACATGCATTCATTGGAATGTCACATATAGTATGTCTTACTTTGTATGGTTACATTTTAGTACATACATGGATTGTTATGATATATGATATCTCATATGTCTTATTATATACTGCGCTGTCATTCTGTATTAAATTACATATACACGTATATACTGTGCCGTCATTCTGTATTATATACACACTGTAATTTTAATCTATAGTGTTGAAAGGTTGTGTTCACAAGGACTAAGTAAACTGAAAGTGGAGGATGAAAAACAGAATATCAGTAATTTTGTAAACTCATAGTGGGGGAAGTACTGACTAATTTATATTGTCGTTGTGAACAACATTCCAACACCAAAAGTTAAATATTTGAAATGCAATTGAGGTAAATGATAGATTGAAATAACCAAACTGTTTTTGCAGAGTATAGCTCTCACAAAAATGTTACGTCAATTTCTCTTTCTAGCCAAATCTAATCAGTATGAAGGAAGACTGGTACAGTTTCTAAAAGAATTACCGGTATGTAGTTATACTAACATAGGGACTGAGTTAGGTTTGTATAAGACATACCAGCCAAGTAATAAACCATTGCATCACCTCAGGGATCTCATTCCACTTTGGCTCAGATCAAAAAGAAAGGATCGTACTTGCGGAATTCTGGTTAATGGTTTGGAAACAGTTGATCAACATGATATAGCAAGAAAGGTGACAGAAGACCATTCAAAAGAAGGTATCTAATTATGTTTGTATGTACATTTGTATTAGTGTTGTTTCTATAACTATAACTAAAACCCCTTTTAGTAAGGCATTTGACTTTTAGTTAACTAAATTACAGGTCCACTGCAATAACTATAACTAACTAAAATGAAAATTGGCCAATAATGGGTAGTTTTAGTTAGTTAAAACCCTTTTTAGTAATCCTAAAATTGTTCTACAATAGTAACTAAAATCATGATAAACTAGACATACTATAACTATAACTGACAGTGGTTAGTATTATCAAACTAAAACAACACTAGTATATACAACACAAAAGTGAGTGCATGTGTTATTGTGTATTCATATAGTGCCACACATTGATCATGGTAAATTGATGCAATTGCTACGTCCAACTGCATCTCACTGGAACCAGCTAGCATTAGCTCATAATGTGCCACAAAGTGTGATACAAGCAATAGCACTTGAAAATGATTACCAGAGACAAATTAGTGAAATCCTTAATATCTGGCTAAAGAGAAATGGGAAAAATCGGACTCCAGAAGCTCTCATTTGTGCTTTGGACACAATTGAGGAAGGCCGCTTGGCAGAACATCTGTTCATGAATCATGAATTCTATGGTCTGGTTGGATGCAAACCTCCTGGTATGTATATAAGTAAATTTATATTATACTGACAAATCAACTCTTACATTAAAATATAATTAACAATTATTGTTTGCATGTCTGAAAATTTTAACATAGGACCTAATGATACTGAATGTGATGACCTCCCTGATGGCAAAACATCTTTAGTTCAACTTCCTTCTAAGTATGTATCTTCGAAAGGTGAAACAAAAACAATGAATATTGCTCTTCCAGATATAAGCAAGGTGACAACAGAGAGTCAGGAGGGAACAGACACCCGAGGAAAAGAAATGGGATCATATCCAATGAATTCAATGCCTCGTGGCTACTGCCTAATCATTGACAATAATTGGAGATTCAAAGAAGACAGTGAGAGATTTGGAAGCCAGCAAGATGCTAAAGATTTAAAGGAAATGTTCCAAAATCACAAATTTCAAGTTTTCTCTTATGAAAATCTCAAAAGTAATGAGATTATTGAATTGATGAAACAAGCCAGTGGTAAGGATCACTCAAAGCTCAATTGCTTTGCAGTTGTAATCCTGACACATGGCAATCATAGGGCTCTTTACGGTACTGATGGTGAAGAAGTGTCCATCGATAATAAAATTATTGAGCCTTTTCGTGGTGAAAAATGTCACACCCTTGTGGGCAAGCCCAAGCTCTTTATTTTCCAAGCATGTCGGGGAATCAGAAAGGATGATGGGGTGATGCAAGAGGGGACAGATGAAATGCCAAGAACAGGTCAAAGTTTTGAAGATAAAGGAGAATGGACAGATCAGTTGAAACTACCTACAGAAGCTGACATTCTAGTAGCATATCCAGTTCCTCCTGGTTACGGAGCCTGGCGAAACAATCAAAATGGTTCTTGGTTTATTCAGAGCCTTGTTGTTGCCATAAATAAATTTAGTGGAGATCATGATCTTGTTAGTATCCTCACTGAAGTCAACAGGAAAGTTGCAGAAGAGTATGAGACTAGTAAGACAAAAGGAGAAAAGAAACAAATACCCTCATTTGTTAGTCAGCTTCGCTACAAGCTTTACTTAAAGAAAAGTAAGGATAAAATTTACTGAGGGTGACAATATTATGATGTCATCAATCACAATTATGTAAATTCAAATTCATTCTAATAGGTATAGTCTCTGGGGAAAAAGAAGAGGGAGACTCAGAAAATAGGAGTGGCAGTACTGTAGTTTATTAGAATTATATTTCATTTATTCGTAGTACTAATTAGTTTTTTTTGCAGTGTATTGTAATGTAGTTTATTAAAATTATTAATTTCATTTATAGTTACAATTATAGTTTCTTTGGTTTTGATTATAATGTCCATACTAAAACTTAACTTTGCCATACTAATAAGTGTAACGTGATATAGATCAGTAAACTACAAGTCACATGATAGTAAATATGTAAACTTAGTTGCATGTGGTTATGGTTCAAGTGAGATAAAGTATTCTCTTAATTGTTTTTTGTGTATACATGTACAGTAGTACCCCTCTCTTCCGAATATCCTTGAATTTATAAAGTATAATGATTGAGCCATGCTGTACCTACCCTTTTACAATAGTATCAATTATGAGAAAACTGTAAATGTCTCCATAACATTAGGAAGGGTCATCCACTGTGAAAGCACTCCATTAAGATAATAGGTGATCATATAGCTTGTATATCTAGTCTCTGTAACAGCTCCTGTTTTCTGTCTTATTGAGTCGGCCAACCAAATCAAGAATTGAAGTGCTCAACTATGTTTTTTTTGTCAACTTTGTCATGAACCTTACTAGAGGCCTAGACTAGTCTTACCATAACAGTACTGTGAAGTGTGAATACAAGTGGAAAAAATGAAATTGAATCAACAGTTCATTACAGAAATGAAGTTGAAATAATTATAAAGAAAAGCGAATTTGACATATCGGGTAAATTCTGTTTAAAACAACAAGATGTATTTCTGACACACACATGATGTATTATGACGTCATGTGATGTCATGTGATGTTACAAGTTACAAATAAATTAATGGTTACAACTATTAAATTCAGAATTACAATTTCCATCTAAAAATGGGTGTGGTTACAAATTCTCGTTATTTGGTTCCATATACACACCCTCCTGGAGAGAGAGAGAGAGAGAGAACAAAAATGAAGGATAAAAGACAACTTTTAAGAAGAAATAAATGAACCGATAAAAATGAAGCTAGAGATACATGTACATCTACTTGTAACGGTAACCTGACCCTACTACATACATGTAACTAGTAACCTCGCCTACCTACAGTATATGTCAATAAAACATCACCATACAGTACAGTAATTACTCAGTAGTTTCATTTCCACACTACAGTAGTTCAACAGTAGTTTTAACAGTAAATGCTGTACTTGTCAATTGAACACCACAGTAGTGAGACAGTAATTACTATATATACTATACTGACAGTAGAACTAAGGTAATTACTGTTACTGTATGGTGACATTTTATTGACATACTGTACATGTACATGTACATGTAAGTGGTAACCCAGTGTTCTCCCTAGGCTCTTCTGGAGTAGGGGGCCTTCTACATCCAAAATCCTTTGATGTGGCAATGGGAGTGGCCTATATTCTTTGATATGGACTCCAGGCCACACCCTCCCCCTACGCCTTGATCATTTTTTAGGGAGAACACTGGGTAACCTATTATGTACATGTAATTAGTAATCTCCCCTATCTAGATGTACATAGAGAAGTTCATTTTGTTATGCTGACTGATTTGTGAAAAATATTTTTTTTAAGGCACTTTTCAAGGCACTCTCAAACTTGAAACTATTAATTTAATAAGTATAGTAGTCATGTGACATTTGATCACATTTCACAATACTAGAATTTGATTGGCATGCATGATTCTATGCATACTGAGTCAGCACAACTTGGAAAACACAGAGGGGTGTGTGGCTAATCGAGTGGGAGCATGGAGGTGTGGTCATACCATTGCTGTCCATAGGTTATTCTGATTACCAGCATTTCCATATGCCGATATTTCTCTTTGACCAGCTATTGGTCTACCATATGAGTGACCACTGGAATGAAGAAACCTGTAGGAGAAACAGGTGATGAAGACAAACTGAGGCAGTTATGTGAACTATATTTATAATGAAGAATGATAAATAGATGAATGGATGGTTGGATGGATGGGTGAATGAATGGATGGATAGATAGATGGATGGATAGATGAATGGATCAATGGATGGATGGATGGATGGATGGATAGATGAATGGGTGGATGGATGGATAGATAGATGAATGGATTAATGGATGGATGGATGGATGAATAAATGGGTGGATGAATGGATGGATAGATAGATGGATGGATAGATGAATGGATCAATGGATGGATGGATGGATGGATGGATAAATGGATAGATGAATGGATGGATACATGGGTGGATGGATGAATGGATGGATAGATAGATGGATGGATGAATGGTAGATGGAGGACAAATTGATGTTGATGGATAGGCATATGGAATTATGGTTGTACATGCACGTACATATACACATACATGTACATGTAATAAATACATTTATTGGGAATATACATGTACATGTATATACACAAGTAACATGTACATGTATAATGTAAGTAAGTTAAGACATACTTTCCAGTGTCTTTGTGTTTGAATCTCACAAGATCATCTCTATTCCAATATTCACTGGAGTCATTACAATCAACGATCCAGTTATCACCTAGCAACACAAGAGCATGTAATGAAACATTGTAGAAATAGGAGTGAAAGTGACTAACTGAACATGTAACCAATCATATGTTACTATTTTAAAAGTATGTTTTAGATCTTCAGGTAACCAGGGTGTGGAAATATTGATGGACGTTTTCATTTATTTTCACCACTCATGACCTGCTCCCCATATACAACAAACACAAACTATTTGTACTAAATAATCTGAAAAACATTTGAGGGGGAGTTCCTGTATTACCCCAATTCATCCTCGTATGACTGTACGAACTCCTTCATCTCTCAATTGCTAACATAAACCTGCACGAAACCTCATTTAGTATCCCATCCATTCGTTCGTCCATCCATCCGTCCATTCATCCATCTACATGTGTACATGTATAATTATATCCAGTGGTCCAATTACCTCTATCCCCTTTACCTCCACTGCCAAAGGCACTCACTTCCTGGTTACCAGACAATGGAGAGGTGAATTTATGACTGTGAAGAAACAATTGAGTAGAGAGATGTTGAAGACGGGTAACTGAATTACACTTCACTGAATCTCTGTGTATGGAAGAATGTGGATAGATGAACAAACAGATGTACGTGCATGTACGTACATACATATGTATGTATGCATGTACATGTATGTATGTATGTATGTACATGTATGTATGTATGTATGTACATGTATGTATGTATAGGTATGTTGTAGATCTATGTGTTTACTAGAAAACAGACTGAACTTGAATTTATGTAAATACACATGCTAAAATATGAAAGTATACGAAAACAAATGAAAATATTTGTATAATTATAATCACAAACTAATTTCCTTTATGCAATACAAATAAATGTAGTTATATAGTATTGTATGTAACTACACATAACCATAATACATGTACATGTACATACACATGTACATGTAGTTATATAGTATTGTATGTAACTACACATAATCATATACATGTACATGTAGTTATATAGTATTGTATGTAACTACACATAATCATATACATGTACATGTAGTTATATAGTATGTGTAAGGACTAAGTAAACTGAAAGTGGAGGATGACAAAGAGAATATCAGTAATTTTGTAAACTCATAGTGGGGGAAGTACTGACTAAGTCGTTGTGAACAACATTCCAACACCAAAAGTTAAATATTTGAAATGCAATTGAGGTAAATGATAGATTGAAATAACCAAACTGTTTTTGCAGAGTATAGCTCTCACAAAAATGTTACGTCAATTTCTCTTACTAGCCAAATCTAATCAGTATGAAGGAAGACTGGTACAGTTTCTAAAAGAATTACCGGTATGTAGTTATACTAACATAGGGACTGAGTTAGGTTTGGATAAAACGTTAGTAGATAATGAGACATACCAGCCAAGTAAAAAACCATTGGATTGCCTCAGGGATCTCATTGCACATCGGCTCAGATCAAAAAGAAAGGATCGTACTTGGGGAACTCTGGTTAATGCTTTAGAAACAGTTCATCAACATGATATAGCAAGAAAGGTGACAAAAGACCATTCCAAAGAAGGTATATAATTATGTTTGTATGTACATACAACACAAAAGTGAGTGCATGTGTTATTGTGTATTCATATAGTCCCACACATTGATCATGGTAAATTGATGCAATTGCTACATCCAACTGCATCTCGCTGGAACCAGCTAGCATTAGCTCATAATGTGCCACAAAGTGTGATACAAGCAATAGCACTTGAAAATGATTACCAGAGACAACTGAGTGAAATCCTTAATATCTGGCTAAAGAGAAATGGGAAAAATCGGACTCCAGAAGCTCTCGCTTGTGCTTTGGACACAATTGAGGAAGGCCGCTTGGCAGAACATCTGTCCATGAATCATGAATTCTATGGTCTGGTTGGATGCAAACCTCCTGGTATGTATATAAGTAAATTTATATTATACTGACAAATCAACTCTTACATTAAAATATAATTAACAATTATTGTTTGCATGTCTGAAAATTTTAACATAGGACCTAATGATACTGAATGTGATGACCTCCCTGATGGCAAAACATCTTTAGTTCAACTTCCTTCTAAGTATGTATCTTCGAATGGTGAAACAAAAACAATGAATATTGCTCTTCCAGATATAAGCAAGGTGACAACAGAGAGTCAGGAGGGAACAGACACCCGAGGAAAAGAAATGGGATCATATCCAATGAATTCAATGCCTCGTGGCTACTGCCTAATCATTGACAATAATTGGAGATTCAAAGAAGACAGTGAGAGATTTGGAAGCCAGCAAGATGCTAAAGATTTAAAGGAAATGTTCCAAAATCACAAATTTCAAGTTTTCTCTTATGAAAATCTCAAAAGTAATGAGATTATTGAATTGATGAAACAAGCCAGTGGTAAGGATCACTCAAAGTTCAATTGCTTTGCAGTTGTAATCCTGACACATGGCAATCATGGGGTTCTTTACGGTACTGATAATGAAGAAGTGTCCATCGATAAACAAGTTATTGAGCCTTTTCGAGGTGAAAAATGTCCCACACTTTTGGACAAGCCCAAGCTCTTTATTTTCCAAGCATGTCGAGGATGCAGACTGGATGATGGGGTGAAGCAAGAGGGGACAGATGAATTGGCAGAGACAGGACAAGGTTTGGAAGATAGGGTTGAGGTTGGAGAATGGACAGATCAGTTGAAACTACCTACAGAGGCTGACATTCTAGCAGCATATGCAGTTCCTCCTGGTTACAAAGCCTGGCGAAATGAAAATGGTTCTTGGTTTATTCAGAGTCTTGTTGCTGCCATAGATAAATTCAGTGGAGATCAAGATCTGGTTAGTATCCTCACTGAAGTCAACAGGAAAGTTGCAAAAGAGTATGAGACTAGTAAGACAAAAGGAGAAAAGAAACAAATACCCTCATTTGTTAGTCAGCTTCGCTACAAGCTTTACTTAAAGAAAGAGAAAGTAAGGATTAAATGTGCTTAGGATGACATTATTATGATGTCATCAATCACAATTATGTAAATTCAAATTCATTCTAATAGATATAGTCTCTGGGGAAAAAGAAGAGAAAATAGGAGTGGCTGTACTGTAACTTAGTTTATTATAATTATTATTTCATTTATTCGTAGTACTAATTAGTTTTTTTTTTGCAGTGTACTGTAATGTAGTTTATTAAAATTATTAATTTCATTTATAGTTACAATTATAGTTTCTTTGGTTTTGATTATAATGTCCATATATACTAAAACTTAACTTTGCCATACTAATAAGCGTAACGTGATATATATAGATCAGTTAACTATAAGTCACATGATAGTAAATACATATACAAACTTAGTTGCATGTGGTTATAGTTCAAGTGAGATAAAGTATTCTCTTAATCTTTTTTGTGTATACATGTACAGTGTTAGAACCCTTCTCTTCCGTACATCCTTGAATTTATAAAGTATAATTGAGCCATGCTGTTATGACAAAAATCTATTTTTGTATTGATCTTTTTAACTATTAAATTTCAGCCCTTTTACGACAGTATCAATTATGAGAAAACTGTAAATGTCTCCATAACATTAGGAAGTATCACCCACTGTGAAAGAAATGATGACCACTCCATTAAGATAATAGGTGATGATATAGCTTGAAAATAGCAGTATATCTAGTCTCTGTAACAGCTCCTGCTTTCTCTGTCTTATTGAGGTGGCCAACCAGAAATATGATATGAAGTGCTCAACTATGTTTTTTTGTCAACTTTGTCATGAACCTTACTAGAGGCCTAGACCAGTCTTACCATAACAGTACTGTGAATACGAGTGGAAAACATGAAATTGAATCAACAGTTCATTACAGAAATGAAGAAGTTGAAATAATTATAAAGAAAAGCGAATTTGACATATCGGGTAAATCCTGTTTAAAACAACAAGATGTATTTCTCACACACGTGATGTAATATGATGTCATGTGATGTCATGTGATGTCATTGATGTTACAAGCTACAAATAAATTAATGGTTACAACTATTAATTAAATTCAGAATTACAATTTCCATCTAAAAATGGGTGTGGTTACAAATTCTCGTTATTTGGCTCCATATACACACCCTCCTGGAGAGAGAGAACAAAAATGAAGGATAAAAGACAACTTTAATAGATGAACCAATAAAAATGAAGCTGGAGATACATGTACTTGTAACCTGACCCTACTACATGTATGTACATGTAACTGGTAACCTCGCCCACCTACATGTACATGTAAGTGGTAACCTATTATGTACATGTACACGTAATTAGTAACCTCCCCTACCTACATGTACATGTACATAGAGAAGTGTCTGGTAGCATTTCATTTTGTTGTGCTCACTGATTTATAAAAAATATTCTTTTTAGGCACTTTAAATTTGAAAGTATTATTTCTACATTTATAATTGTAGTAGTCATGTGACATTTGATCACATTTCACAATACTAGAATTTGATTGGTGTGCACGATTCTATGCATACTGAATCAGCACATCTTGTAAGTCACTTCACAGAGGGGGTGTGGCTAATATAGTTTGAGCATGGAGGTGTGATCATACCATTGCTGTCCATAGGTTATTCTGGTTACCAGCATTTCCATATGCTGATATTTCTCTTTGACCAGCTATTGGTCTACCATACGAGTGACCACTGGAATGAAGAAACCTGTTAGAGAAACAGATAATGAAGACAATATGAGGAAGTGTAAGATTATCTATATTGAATGATAAATAGATGGATAGATGAATGGATGGATAAATGGGTGGATGGATGGATAAATAGATGAATGGATGGATAGATGGATGAATGGGTGGATGGATTGATGAATGGATGGATAGATAGATGGATGGATAAATGGAGAACAAATTGATATTGATGGATAGACATTTGGAATTATGGATGTACATACACATAATTATACATATACATGTACATGTATGAATAAATATATTTATTGGGAATATACATAAACATGTATAATAGCCTTGATAGGTACATTGTACACAAACTACACATGTACATGTACATGTACGTACATATGTAACATGTATATTACATGTACATGTATAATGTAGTTATATTAAGACATACTTTCCAGTGTCCTTGTGTTTGAATCTCACAAGATCATCTCTATTCCAATATTCACTGGAGTCATTACAATCAACGATCCAGTTATCACCTAGCAACACAAGAGCATGTAATGAAACATTGTAGAAGAAGGGGTGAAAGTGACTAACTGAACATATAAAAAATCATGTTACTATTTTATAAGTACGTTTTAGAACTTCAGGTAACCAGGGTATGGAAATATTAATAAACGTTTTCATATATTTTCACCACTCATGACCTGCTCCCCATATACAGTATATATAATTAACAGACCTGAACTATTTGTACTAAATAATCTGAAAAACATTTGAGGGGGAGTTCCTGTGTTACCCTGATTCATCCCCATATGACTGTACGAACTCCTTCATCTCTCAATTGCTAACATAAACCAGCATGAAACCCCATTTAGTATCCCATCCATTCGTTCGTCCATCCATCCGTCCATTCATCCATCTACATGTGTACATGTATAATTATATCCAGTGGTCCAATTACCTCTATCCCCTTACCTCCATTGCCAAAGGCACTCACTTCCTGGTTACCAGACAATGGAGAGGTGAATTTATGACTGTGAAGAAACAATTGAGTAGAGAGATGTTGAAGACGGGTAACTGAATTACACTTCACTGAATCTCTGTGTATGGAAGAATGTGGATAGATGAACAAACAGATGTACGTGCATGTACGTACATACATATGTATGTATGCATGTACATGTATGTATGTATGTATGTACATGTATGTATGTATGTATGTACATGTATGTATGTATAGGTATGTTGTAGATCTATGTGTTTACTAGAAAACAGACTAAACTTGAAATTATGTAAATACACATGCTAAATATGAAAGTATACGAAAACAAATGAAAATATTTGTATAATTATAATCACAAACTAATTTCCTTTATGCAATACAAATAAATGTAGTTATATAGTATTGTATGTAACTACACATAACCATAATACATGTACATGTACATACACATGTACATGTAGTTATATAGTATTGTATGTAACTACACATAATCATATACATGTACATGTAGTTATATAGTATTGTATGTAACTACACATAATCATATACATGTACATGTAGTTATATATAGTATTGTATGTAACTACACATAATCATATACATGTACATGTAGTTATATAGTATTGTATATAACTACACATAACCTTTCTTTTTTTATAATATATGTAACATTCAATACATTGATTCAATATTGAGTTATATTATTAATTTTACATTAAACTATACACTATAGTACATAATAAAGTCATCATTTTAACAAATGTAAACATGCAGACTATAAGATACACTTGTAAGAGTGTAATTAACTCTACTTCCTACCACTAGATTCACTTTCATTATAGCTTATACAATCAAAATGGATATACTGTTTGTGTTTCTTTCATGTATAGCAATAGATGTGGATGAATGTACTGAAGAAGATCAACTGTCAGCTAGATAAAAAAATGTGATGTCATCAAACAAATAACATAAACACATTATAATTATTACTAATTATTACGAAGTACTTGTCATACATACATGCATTTTAATTATAATTTTTAGATGTTTTTTATTATGGAAAAATTTAAGCAGTAGTAAACAAGAAAAAAACAAATATCCGTATTTGTTAGCTTGATTACTATTGAATTGGCATATGATATTATCACTGGGAAGAACACTCCTTATATAGATCATATTACCATTGTGTTACTTCATATGATATCTCTGCATTGTCATCCTCCTAAAACATGGAGTATATATAATATACTATATTACAGTATACTGCACTGTCACTATTACTTCGTGAATTAATAAGAATGACATTATTTATCGATTATGATTTCTATGTTAGCAAACAGTAAAAGCAAACTGAAGTGCTGTGTTATAAGATATGATTGAATATAATGCTACTTGATGTTGTTGAAGATCAGAAGTACATGTAAAGATCGATTTACAATGTACTTAACATATTACATTCACTGGAATATAACTATAAAAATACATTTAATAATGTAGTAATGTTATGATATCTCTTGCACCCTCACATGTATGCCTGTTTACACTGCACTGTCATTGTATTAAAATACATATACACCTACTTAGTATTAAATTACATATACACCTACTCACATATTACTAGTTCTCGTACAGAGGGCAGAATGAATCTAGATGCCAAATGTAAACATGACAAGTGTTTTTCATGGATAGCTGTTCAGTATAATTATAGATCATGTGACATTGAGATGATCACATGCATTTCATATACTAACTATAGTCACCCACTCCTTATATAGATCATATCACATAATTATAATCAAGATCATATTGCTGTTGTGGCTACTTAATATAATCAAATGTTATGATATCTCTTCCTCCTAAATAATACACTGAAGATAGTATATATATAGTATTAGTATACTGCACCGTCACTTTGTGACTTAAGGATGACAGGAAGATGTAAGTTATTATAACTTTGATTAATGTACAAAAATTATAATATAAACTTCTATTTTCTAGTTAAATCTAATAAGCATGAGGGAGACCTTGTACAGCTTCTACAAAAAGTACCAAGAAGTGAATACGTTTCCTTAGGGGTGCACTTAGGTTTGAAGAAATTTGACATTGATAATGAGATTTATAGACCAAAGAGTGATCCTAAAAATTGTCTAATTAACGTCATTTCAGTTTGGTTGAGAATGAGTGGTAAGGATCATACATGGGGAATCCTGGCTAGTGCTTTGAGAAACATAAAGCACAAAAATATTGCAGCAGAAGTAGAAAATACATACAATCTTAAAGAAGTTGGTATGTCAATATATCAATGTGGTCTTATGGTTTTATATTTAGGAAAATGTGCATTATTGTGTGATGTTTCATATTCACAGTACAAAGTGATGCCTATTTTTCAAGTTTGCTAACATTACTACAACCAATTGCCTTTTGCTGGGATCAGTTAGGATTGGCTCTTAAAGTGCAACTAAGTGATATACAAGCAATAGAAGGTGATTACCGAAGGTAACTAACTGACATCATTAGTCTGTGGCTCAGAGGGAATGGGCATGAAGCAACACCAGATAATCTTTTAACTGCTATGGAGAAAATCGATATAAACCTTTTCGAGGAGCTTTCAAGAAACAGTGAACTCTATGTTCTGGTTGGATGCAAACCTTCTGGTATGTAACTAAATATAAAATTATAATGCCAAACCAACACTTGCTTAAAGTATAGCTAATAACTAAAGGTCTATCACGTTCACCATGACCTCAGACAAATGTTCATAACTTTAGTTTGGAATGACCAATAATTTTTTACCTGCACCATTTTCATATAATTATACTCTCCATTCTTATTATGTATATACAAATTTCAATATTGAGATACAGTTGTAAGAGTACAATCAACTGTACTTCCTACCACAAGCAAATTAGATTCACTTTCAATATAGCTTATAATGGATATTAGGACATTATTGTTTTGATTCTTAATAAACTGATTACTTTGACAACGTTAGTTTCAGTGTGACATAATTATAGCAAATAAAAGATTTGAGTGTTTTACAATACATAGAGTATTTAAAACTGATTATAGAGAAAAATGTATCCCTATGATTGCTTTGTGGTTCAGTATATAATCATGGCTGACATTCTCATGTCTGAAACACAACATACTGTTAGAGTGATTTCCTACTCTTCTTACTTTTTATAGGTTCTTGTAAAACTTTAGGATTGTATTGCACCTAGAACAGCTATTAGTTCCAGTTTCTACATAAAGCTATAAGCAGCTTTCTTTCTGCTGTTTTGTAGAGCTCGAGCGTGCGACGCCATGTGTTCTATTACACGTCATTGACCAAGCCCCCTGGAATTACTCAACTTCCTTAACTACGTATACAAAGCATACTTGCATAAGTTACAGAAAGATATATATTATATGAACATACATCAAACTCATGGGAAAGCAATCATAGGGATGGCCCTAATAAGAAATTAATGGTTATGAGTAAAGTGTATTATACTCTCTGTATTTTAAATTCTCAATAATATTCTATTTCATAATAGAAAGTACTGATAAGAAGGAAACAACTAGTAGTGAACTTTCCATTAAGTTATAGACATATGTATATATGTCACTGAGGTTTGCAGTAACACATACTATGGGGCTGTTGTTTATACTAAAGTCTTGCATACTATATAAAAGTCATTCACGTTTACTTTCACCTTAAAAACATGTTTGAACCTCCTGGTAATTAGTAGTAAATCTATACAAATACCAACATTTGGACAAAATTAAATTATATAATTTTCTGACAACTACAGGAACTAATGACATTAAAAGTGATGAAAACCAACCTGATGGTAAAAGTGAGGAAGACCAACCTGATGGTGAAAGTGAGTTCAATATAATTTCAACATGCCTCTTGAATACATATACATGTATATGTGAATATTTTTATCTCACAACCTACCCTACTGCACTGCTAGTTGTGTTGGCATATCCATACTGCTCACAATTTGCTTTCTATCTATATAAACGGTACCACAAATCCAGTGCTTCCAACAGAGAGACAGGAGGGAACAGGCATCCATGGAATACAAATGGGATCATATTTAATGCGCTTGTTGCCCCGTGGCTACTGCCTAATCATTGACAATAATTGGAAATTTAAGTTGTATTATAGAGCTATGTATATATGTCACTGAGGTTTGCAGTAACACATACTATGGGGCTGTTTTTATGGCCCATAGGGCCATCCCTATAATTGCTTTCCACGGGGTTTAATGGATATATATATATTATATGTTTGTGTCACTTGCGCGACTATGCGTTGTATATGTAGTTAAGGAAGTTGCATCATTCTCGGGGGCCGGCTCGGTCAATTAATAGGCGTGGCGCGTAAAAGAACGCGCGTTTGAGCTACAGAGCAGCCAGGAAGCTTCAGAAAGGATGTAAAACTGCTAATAACTGTTGTATATAGCAGAGAAACAGTATAAATATTATGCAAGAATCTTTAACAAGTAAGTATGATAAGTTGTTGAGTTTCAGACACGAGGAAGTCATCATTTAGAACCTTGAAGGAGTACTTCAGTCAGTTCATCAAAGATCTGTGTATTTAGACTGCAATCAGGCTTACACTTACTTCTTCAGGCCCCAGCTTTCGAGTACACAGAAAGGTAGAGACACTAGTGCCATCAGCAATGCTTAATACATAGTCATCACAAAGCAAATATAGGGATGTTGTTTTCTCTATATACACTTGTTTATACTAAAGTCTTGCATACTATATAAAAGTCATTCACGTTTACTTTCACCTCAAAAACATGTTCATACCTTTACTTTGGAATGACCAATAATTTTTTACCTTCACCATTCTCATATAATTATACTCTCTATTCTTTTTGTGTGTATATAAATTTCAATATTGAGATACACTTGTAAGAGTATAATTAACTGTACTTCCTACCACAAGCAAATTAGATTCACTTTCAATATAGCTTATACTATCAAAATGGATATACTGTTTGTGTTTCTTTCTTTCATGTATAGCAATGGATGTGGATGAATGTACTGAAGAAGATCAAATGTCAGCTAGATTACAAAATGTGCGGAGCTGACGTCATCAAACAAATAAGAAATAAGATAAACACAATTATTATAATTATGATTGATCATGTGGTATAGTATACTTTTAAAATGTAAAGTGTACTTGCCATGCATGTATTTTAACTATAATTTAAAAACAGACGATGTCATAAAAATATTTATTAGCAGAAGATATTATGAAACTGTTCTTTGTGGAGTTTTTTGGTCTTTTAAATATTATAATATATATAACAATTATTATTATTACTTTATTATTAATTATGTTGTACATTTACATTGTACATGTACATTGGTGAACATGTACATGTATATAGTTGATTGTTTTTAATGTTGATCAATTTTTAAAATTCTGTAGTAATTATTATGGTGCTTAAAATGTTAATGATTTTATGACAAGTGTTAACTCTGTAAATATGAGAAGTGTTTTTCATACATACATGTAGCTGTTCAGTATATAGATCATGTGACATTGAGACGATCACATTTCATACTGATGGTGTTATAAACAGCATAACGCACATTTAAGAATACATTAACTACTTAAACCACAACTACCTATGAAAATGCTACCAAACACACTGCTGTTATCAAGTGATAGGCCCTCACTTTCTTGGAAAGAACACTCCTATAGATCCTGTCAACTACTTTTGAGTTATTATAATTGTTAGATATCAGTTTAAGTGACTGGGAAAAACACTCCTTATATAGATCATATTACTATTGTGGTTACTCAAATGTTATGATATCTCTTCCTCCTAAATGATACACCGAAGATAGTATATATATATATAGTATTAGTATACTGCACCGTCACTTTGTGACTTAAGGATGACAGGAAGATGTAAGTTATTATAGCTTTGATTAATGTACAAAAATTATAATATAAACTTTTATTTTCTAGTTAAATCTAATAAGCATGAGGGAGACCTTGTACAGCTCCTACAAAAAGTACCAAGAAGTGAATACGTTTCCTTAGGGGTGCACTTAGGTTTGAAGAAATCTGACATCGATAATGAGATTTATAGACCAAAGAGTGATCCTTCAAATTGTCTAATTAAAACCATTTCAGTTTGGTTGAGAATGAGTGGTAAAGATCATACATGGGGAATCCTGGCTAGTGCTTTGAGAAAAATTAAGCACAAAAATATTGCAGAAAAAGTAGAAAATACATACAATCTTAAAGAAGTTGGTATGTCAATATCAATGTAGTCCTATATATATTCAGAAAATGTGCATTATTGTGTGATGTTTCATATCCACAGTACAGATTTTTCAAAATTACTGACATTACTACAACCAATTGCATTTTGCTGGGATCAGTTAGGATTGGCTCTTAAAGTGCAACTAGGTGATATACAAGCAATAGAAGGTGATTACCGAAGGCAACTAACTGACATCATTAGTCTGTGGCTCAGAGGGAATGGGCATGAAGCAACACCAGATAATCTTTTGACTGCTGTGAAGAAAATCGATATAAACCTATTCGAGGAGCTTTCAAGAAACAGTGAACTCTATGTTCTGGTTGGATGCAAACCTCCTGGTATGTAACTAAATATACAATTATAATGCCAAACCAACACTTGCTTAAAGAATAACTAAAGGTCTATCACGTTCACCATGACCTCAGACAAATGTTCATAACTTTAGTTTGGAATGACCAATAATTTTTTTACCTGCACCATTATCATATAATTATACTCTCCATTCTTTTTTGTGTATGTCAAATTTCAATCCATTGCTTCATTATTATTGAGTTGTAGTATACTCATGTATTATCCTTATGACATTAAACTATACATTATATTACATATAAAGTCATCACACCATAATTTTGAGGACATCATGAATGTGAACAGACTATATAATAATTTGTTTGCTTGTCTGACAATTGTATTATATAGGAACTAGTGATACTAATGGTGACGACCTCCCTGATGGTGAAAGTGAGTTTATTAAACATGCATCTTTAAATTAATATAAATATTACTTCAATTTCCTTCTAATTATGTATCTTTCAAAGGTGATCATGAAATGGAAACGATGAATATTGCTCTTCCAGATATAAGCAATGTGATAATAGAGAGTCAGGAGAGAAGAGACACCCGAGGAATAGGAATGGGATCATATCCAATGACTTTGTCACCTCATGGCTACTGCCTCATCGTTGGCAACTGGAGATTCAAAAATGGTAATATAAGATATGGAAGCCAAAAAGATGCTAGTGATTTGTTAGCAGTATTTCAAAATCTCGATTTTGCAGTTCAAATATATGAAAATTGCTCTCGTAATGAGATTATTAAACTGATGGAATTAGCTTGGCAGGCTCATCATAAGCATTCAGAGCTGACTTGCTTTGTAGTCATAATACTGACACATGGCGATCATGGAATTCTTTATGGCATCGATAAAGAGATTATTGAGCCTTTTCGTGGGAACAACTGTCCCAATCTACTGGACAAGCCAAAACTGTTTATTTTTCAAGCATGTCAGGGAGGCAAGGAAGATGGAGGAGTCACGAAAGATCATGAACAAAGTAAAATGGAAGAAAATGTTGAAACTGGGGAATCAACAGATCAATTAAAAATACCAACAGAGGCTGACATTCTAGCAGCTTATGCAGTTCCTCCAGGCTATGCAGCCTGGCGCCATGAAAAGGATGGTTCTTGGTTCATCCAGAGTATTGTTGAGGCTATCCAGGAATATAGTGAAGATCATGATCTGGTTAGCATCCTCACTGAAGTCAACAGGAAAGTTGCAGAAGAGTATGAGACTAGTAAAACAAAAGGAGAAAAGAAACAAATATCCACATTTGTTAGTCAGCTTCGCTACAAGCTTTACTTGAAGAAAGGTAGCTAATTAAGGCACTTAAAATTAATGATTGTAACCAAAATTTACAATTAATTAGTAGGGCGGTATAAAGTATTTAGGATAATACACACAAAAAATAGGCATCTGACTCGCTTATCAGTGCCACATGACCATGAGGTCATCAATGTCGCATGTGATTATTACGAATTATGTATATAACATGATTTCAACTACAAAGTTAATTGAGAATAGTTTGTTTATCATTCTAATAGTATATGTAAAAAAAGAGGAGGAGAAAAGAACAAAACGAAAAAGAAAGAATACAAACACAGGAGGGAGTCAAACCAAGCAGAAGAAGTGACTGTACTATATAGTTACCATAGTAACAAAAAGTTTATACACTTATACGACAATAATAGATTTAGGTACAATGTAGCTTTTCTTTTCCAAATTATTACTTTTACATTTTGGCAATTTAAACTTTCATTGTGTACATACATCTTATATATATACATATAGTAAACTAAACAAACATTAATTGGCATGTATTTCTTCTTAGTATATACTAAACTCAGGACTTCTGCACATACCATGATAATGATAGTGCTGTACAATATACATTAATTGCCATATGGAATAACTTAAACAAAGCTAAGTCCATTCCTGTATGTCACAACAAGCATATCACATCTTGTGATATTAATTGTTGAGAAGAGGTGGCAATTATTAGTTACTGCATGAATATAATATACAACTTTAGGACCCATGTAGGTGTTGAAGGAAAGCCTGGCGCAGTTTAGAAGGAACAAGAGGCAACCAACATTGGCCCTGATACTTCTATCCTCATGGAGAAACTTGTATAGTCTGCAGCAGTCTAATCGATGATAGTCACCTCCTACCTACTGATGTGTGGGCTAGATGTATTTTCATACATTGTCATGTTACTTTACTTACAACAAAAGTATTGCAGCGAAATATCAAACATATTCATGTATATAGAGTAGCTGGCAGAACCGTTATTAGGACATTATTGTTTTGATTCTTAATAAACTGATTACTTTGACAACATTAGTTTTAGTGTGACATAGTTATAGCAAATAAAAGATTTGAGTGTTTTACAATACATAGAGTATTTGTGATTTCTATATTAGTTAGCAAACAGTGAAAAAAAAGTGTTTTGTTGTAATACTGATGTTGTTGAATATCAGATGTACATGTAAAGATCAATTTCTAATGTATTTAACATATTACATACATTCATTGGAATGCCACATATAGTACTTTTTATGGTTAACTTTTAGTAAATACATGGATTGTTATGATATATGATACCTCATATGTCTTAGTATATACTGTGCCATCATTCTGTATGAAATTACATATACACGTATATACTGTGCCGTCATTCTGTACTAAATTACATATACACACTGTAATTTTAAGTTATAGTGTTGGAATGTTGTGTTCATAATGACTAAGTAAATTAATAGTGGAGGATGACAAACAGAATATCAGTAATTACGTAAACTCATAGTGGGGAAGTACTGACTAATTTATATTGTCATTGTGAACAACATTCCAACACCAAAAGATAAGCTAGCTGGCTTCTAACGCTTAAATTGAGCAGTAATGGAATATTTGAAATGCAATTGAGGTAACCAAGTGATAGGTTGAAATAACCAAACTGTTTTTGCAGAGTATAGTTCTCACAAAAATGTTACGTCAATTTCTCTTACTAGCCAAATCTAATCAGTATGAAGGAAGACTGGTACAGTTTCTAAAAGAATTACCGGTATGTAGTTATACTAAAATAGGGACTGAGTTAGGTTTGGATAAAATGTTAGTAGATAATGAGACATACCAGCCAAGTAAAAAACCATTGGATTGCCTCAGGGATCTCATTCCACTTTGGCTCAGATCAAAAAGAAAGGATCGTACTTGGGGAACTCTGGTTAATGCTTTAGAAACAGTTCATCAACATGATATAGCAAGAAAGGTGACAGAAGACCACCCCATAGAAGGTATATAATTATGTTTGTATGTACATACAACACAAAAGTGAGTGCATGTGTTATTGTGTATTCATATAGTGCCACACATTGATCATGGTAAATTGATGCAATTGCTACGTCCAACTGCATCTCGCTGGAACCAGCTAGCATTAGCTCATAATGTGCCACAAAGTGTGATACAAGCAATAGCACTTGAAAATGATTACCAGAGACAACTGAGTGAAATCCTTAATATCTGGCTAAAGAGAAATGGGAAAAATCGGACTCCAGAAGCTCTCGCTGGTGCTTTGGACACAATTGAGGAAGGCCGCTTGGCAGAACATCTGTCCATGAATCATGAATTCTATGGTCTGGTTGGATGCAAACCTCCTGGTATGTATATAAGTAAATTTAAATTATACTGACAAATCAACTCTTACATTAAAATATAATATAACAATCCTTTAAATTATAGTTTGTGTGTCTGAAAATTTTAACATAGGACCTAATGATACTGAATGTGATGACCTCCCTGATGGCAAAACATCTTTAGTACAATTACTTCAACTTCCTTTTAATCTTGTATCTTTGAAAGGTGAAACAAAAACAATGAATATTGCTCTTCCAGATATAAGCGATGTGACAATAGAGAATCAGGAGGAAACAGACACCCGAAGAAAAGAAATGGGATCATATCCAATGAATTCAATGCCTCGTGGCTACTGCCTCATTGTTGACAACTGGAGATTCAAAAATGGTAATGTAAGATATGGAAGCCAAAAAGATGCTAAAGATTTGAAGGAAATGTTCCAAAATCACAAATTTCAAGTTTCCTCTTATGAAAATCTCAAAGGTAATGAGATTATTGAATTGATGAAACAAGCTAGTGGTAAGGATCACTCAAAGTTCAATTGCTTTGCAGTTGTAATCCTGACACATGGCAATTATGGGGCTCTTTACGGTACTGATAACGAAGCAGTGTCCATCAATAATGAAATTATTGATCCTTTTCGTGGTGAAAAATGTCACACACTTGTGGGCAAGCCCAAGCTCTTTATTTTCCAAGCGTGTCGGGGAATCAGAGAGGATGATGGGGTGATGCAAGAGGAGACAGATGAAATGCCAAGAACAGGTCAAAGTTTGGAAGATAAAGGAGAAAGAACAGATCAGTTGAAACTACCTACAGAGGCTGACATTCTAGAAGCATATGCAGTTCCTCTTGGTTACAAAGCCTGGCGAAACAAGCAAAAGGGTTCTTGGTTTATTCAGAGTCTTGTTGCTGCCATAAATAAATTTAGTGGAGATCATGATCTTGTTAGTATCCTCACTGAAGTCAACAGGAAAGTTGCAGAAGACTACAAGAATGATAAGAAACAAATACCATCATTTGTGAGTCAGCTTCGCTACAAGCTTTACTTAAAGAAAAGTAAGGATGAAATGTACTTAAATAGAATGACATTATTTTGATGTCATCAATCACAATTCAAATTCATTCTAATAGGTTTAGTCTCTGGGGAAAAAGAAGAGGGAGACTCAGAAAATAGGAGTGGCTGTTCTGTAGTTTAGTTTATTATAATCATTATTTCATTTTTTGTAGTACTAATTAATTTTTTTGCAGTGTTTTGTAATTTAGTTCATTATAATTATTATTCGTAGTACTAGTTAGTTTTTTTGCAGTGTATTGTAATGTAGTTTATTACAATTATTATTTTCATTTATAGTTACAATTATAGTTTCTTTGGTTTTGATTATAATGTCCATACTTAAACTTAACTTTGCCATACTAATAAGTGTAACGTGATATAGATCAGTAACTACAAGTCACATGATAGTAAATACGTATACAGTTAAATAAACTTAGTTGCGTGTGGTTATAGTTCAAGTGAGATAAAGTATTCTCTTAATCTTTTGTGTGTATACACGTACAGTAGAACCCCTACACCTTGAATTTATAAAGTACAATTATTGAGCCATGCTTTTATGACAAAAATCTATTTTTGTATTGATTTTTTTAACTATTAATTATTTCAGCCCTTTTACAAAGTATCAATTATGAGAAAACTGTAAATGTCTCCATAACATTAGGAAGGGTCATCCACTGTGAAAGCACTCCATTAAGATATCAGGTGATGATATAGCTTGAAAATATCAGTATATCTAGTCTCTGTAACAGCTCCTGTTTTTTTCTGTCTTATTAAGGTGGCCAACCAGAAATATAGAAATCAATAATTGAAGTATGTTTTTTTGTCAACTTTGTACTAGAGGCCTAGACTAGTCTTACCATAATAGTACTGTGAATACAAGTGGAAAAAATGAAATTGAATCAACAGTTCATTACTGAAATGAAGAAGTTGAAATAATTATAAAGAAAAGCGAATTTGACATATCGGGTAAATCCTGTTTAAAACAACAAGATGTATTTCTCACACACACACATGATGTAATATGATGTCATGTGATGTCTTGTGATGTCATGTGATGTTACAAGCTACAAATAAATTAATGGTTACAACTATATATTAAATTCAGAATTACAATTTCCATCTTAAAATGGGTGTGGTTACAAATTCTCATTATTTGGCTCCATATATACACCCTCCTGGAGAGAGAGAGAACAAAAATGAAGGATAGAAGACATCTTTTAGGAAGAAATAGATGAACCAATAAAAATGAAGGTGGAGATACATGTACTTGTAACCTGACCCTACTATGTACATGTAACTGGTAACCTCACCCACCTACATGTACATGTAAGTGGTAACCTACTATGTACAAATAATTAGTAACCTCCCCTACCTACATGTACATAGAGATATGTACATGTAATTAGTAATCTCCCCTACCTACATGTACATAGAGATATGTACAAGTAATTAGTAACCTCCCCTACCTACATGTACATAGAGAAGTGTCTGGTAGCATTTCATTTTGTTATGCTGACTGATTTCTGAAAATATTTTTTTTTTTACTTTTTAGGCATTTATAATTGTAGACATTTGATCACATTTGACAATACTAGAATTTGATTGGTTGCACGATTCTGTGCATACTGAATCAGCATATCTTGAAAGTCACTTCACAGAGGAGGTGTGGCTAATCAAGTTGGAGCATGGAGGTGTGGTCATACCATTGCTGTCCATAGGTTATTCTGATTACCAGCATTTCCATATGCCGATATTTCTCTTTGACCAGCTATTGGTCTACCATACGAGTGACCACTGGAAGGAAGAAACCTGTAAGAGAAACAGGTAATGAAGACAATAACTAAAATAATATTGAGGGTTTTTGTTTTAGTTAACTAACTAAAACTACATGTGTAATACCCTTTTACAAATGAGGAAGTGTAAGATTAACTATATTGAATGTTAAATAGATGGATAGATGAATGGATCAATGGATGAATGGATGGATGGATGGATGTATGGATGTATGGATGGATGGATGGATGGATAGATGGATGGATGAATGGATGGATAAATAGATAGATGGAGTATGAATTGATATTGATAAATAGGAATTATGAATGTACATGAATAAATACATTTATTGGGAATATATGTACATGTAAATGTATGTACACATGTAACATGTATACTACATGTGCATGTATAATGTAAATATGTTAAGACATACTTTCCAGTGACTTTGTGTTTGAAAACTTTGAATCTCACAAGATCATCTCTATTCCAATATTTGCTAGAGTCATTACAATCAACAATCCAGTTATCACCTAGCAACACAAGAGCATATAATGAAACATTGTAGAAATAGGAGTGAAGTGACTAACTGAACATATAACCAATCATATGATACTATTTTAAAAGTATGTTATAGATCTTCAGGTAACCCGGGTGTGGAAATATTAATGGACGTTTTTATTTATTTTCACCACTCTTGACCTGCTCCCCATATACGGTATATATAATTAACACACATGAACTATTTGTACTAATCTGAAAAACATTTGAGGGGGAGTTCCTATGTTACCCTGATTCATCCCAGTATGACTGTACGAACTCCTTCATCTTTCAATTGCTAACATAAACCTGCACGAAACCTTATTTAGTATTCCATCCATCTGTTTGTCTGTCCATCCATCCATCCATCTACATGTGTACATGTATAATTATATCGATGTATCCAGTGGTCTAATTACCTCTATCCCCTTTACCTCCATTACCAAAGGCACTCACTTCCTGGTTACCAGACAATGGAGAGGTGACTTTATGACTGTGAAGAAACAATTGAGTAGAGAGATGTTGAAGATGGATAACTGAATTACACTTCACTGAATCTCTGTGGATGGAAGAATGTGGATAGATGAACAAACAGATGTACGTGCATGTACATGTACTTACGTATGTATGTATGCACGTACATGTATGTATGTATGTATGTATGTATGTATGTATGTATGTATGTATGTACATGTATGTATGTATAGGTATGTTGTAGATCTATGTGTTTACTAGAAAACAGACTAAACTTGAATTTATGTAAATACACATGCTAAATATGAAAGTATACGAAAAGAAATGAAAATATTTTATAATTATAATCAAAAACTAATTTCCTTTATGCAATACATATAGTATTGTATGTAACTACACATAATCATATACATGTACATGTAGTTATATAGTATTGTATGTAACTACACATAATCATATACATGTACATGTAGTTATATAGCATTGTATGTAACTACACATAATCATATACATGTACATGTAGTTATATAGTATTGTATGTAACTACACATAATCATATACATGTACATGTAGTTATATAGTATTGTATGTAACTACACATAATCATATACATGTACATGTAGTTATATAGTATTGTATGTAACTACACATAATCATATACATGTACATGTAGTTATATAGTATTGTATATAACTACACATACCTTTATATATGTAACATTCAATACATTGTTTCAATATTGAGTTATATTATTAATTTTACATTAAACTATACACTATAGTACATAATAAAGTCATCATTTTAATGAATGTGAACATGCAGACTATAAGATACACTTGTAAGAGTGTAATTAACTGTACTTCCTACCACTAGATTCACTTTCATTATAGCTTATACAATCAAAATGGATATACTGTTTGTGTTTCTTTCATGTATAGCAATAGATGTGGATGAATGTACTGAAGAAGATCAACTGTCAGCTAGATAAAAAAATGTGACATCATCAAACAAATAACATAAACACATTATAATTATTACTAATTACTTGTCATACATACATGCATTTTAATTATAGTTTTTAGATGTTTTTTTATTATGGAAAAATTTAAGCAGTTGTAAACAAGAAAAAAACAAATATCCGTATTTGTTAGCTTCGCTATACAAACTTTAATTGAAGTAAGGTAAGAGATTGGAATTTAGAATGATGTATCATGAGTAGTGTAAATAATTAATATTCTAAATTTCACAGAACCTCTGTTCTATAGTATTTGTTCATTCAACTTAACTGGTTGTTACCTGCAAATGCAAACATTATGCTTTCCGACCTCTCTTTATAATTATCAGTATATACATGTACATACTATCCAACTAAATGTTATGATAATCCTGCAGGTCAGTTTGTGGCTATCATAATACTAATTATAGTACTGTATGTTATATAGCAATTATGATGTATAACAGGGTTACGTCAAACTCTTTTTAAAAGTAGTATATAGGTCATGCGACATTGGTCAATCACAATTTCATATACTATAGTCACCTGATGGCGTTTTAAACAGAATGCACATGAATACATTAACTACTTAATCACAGCTACCTGTGAAAAACACACTAATTGATAGTAGTATTGTTTTAGTTAACTATAACTATAACTAAAACCACTTTTAGTAAGGTATTGTGACTTTTAGCTATAGTTAACTATAAACTATAACTAAATTACAAGTCTACTGTAATAACTATATATAACTAACTAAAATGAAAATTGGCCAATAATGGGCGTTTTCAGTTATAATTATAGATAACTAAAACCCTTTTAGTAAGCCTAATTTCATTAAATTATAACTAAACTAAATGTTTAATAAACTAGTCATACTATAACTATAACTAAAAGTGGTCATTATTGTCTAATTGATAGGCACTAAATATTTTATAACATGCTTTACAATGCATTAAGTGTTAATAATGTGGCACTCAGGCAGACCAATAAATGCCTCAATTATCCAATACACTGCTTTGCTCATGCATTATCACATTTTTTACTGAAGCCAAACCATTGTGCACCACAAAGAATGTTATAGATATTGCTTAACCCACTTTCTGGGAAGAACACTTCTATAGATCATATTGATTACTATTGAGATATTATAATTAGCATATGATATTATCACTGGGAAGAACACTCCTTATATGGATCATATTACCATTGTGTTACTTCATATGATATCTCTACATTGTCATCCTCCTAAAACATGGAGTATATATGATATACTATATTACAGTATACTGCACTGTCACTATTACTTCGTGAATTAATAGAATGACATTATTTATCGATTATGATTTCTATGTTAGCAAACAGTAAAAGCAAACTGAAGTGCTGTGTTATAAGATATGATTGAATATAATGCTACTTGATGTTGTTGAAGATCAGAAGTACATGTAAAGATCGATTTACAATGTACTTAACATATTACATTCACTGGAATATAACTATAAAAATACATTTAATAGTGTAGTAATGTTATGATATCTCTTGCACCCTCACATGTATGCCTATTTACACTGCACTGTCATTGTATTAAAATACATATACACCTACTTAGTATTAAATTACATATACACCTACTCACATATTACTAGTTCTCGTATAGAGGGCAGAATGAATCTAGATGCCAAATGTAAACATGACAAGTGTTTTTCATGGATAGCTGTTCAGTATATAGATCATGTGACATTGAGATGATCACATGCATTTCATATACTAACTATAGTCACCCACTCCTTATATTACGTAATTATAATCAAGATCATATTACTATTGTGGTTACTCAAATGTTATGATATCTCTTCCTCCTAAATCATACACTGAAGATAGTATATATATATAGTATTAGTATACTGCACCGTCACTTTGTGACTTCAGGATGACAGGAAGATGTAAGTTATTATAACTTTGATTAGTGTACAAAAATTAGAATATAAACTTTTATTTTCTAGTTGAATCTAATAAGCACGAGGGAGACCTTGTACAGCTCCTACAAAAAGTACCAAGAAGTGAATACATTTCCTTTGGGATGCACTTAGGTTTAAAGAAATCTGACATCGATAATGAGATTTATAGACCAAAAAGTGATCCTAAAAATTGTCTAATTAAAACCATTTCAGTTTGGTTGAGAATGAGTGGTAAGGATCATACATGGGGAATCCTGGCCAATGCTTTGAGAAAAATTAAGCACAAAAATATTGCAGAAAAAGTAGAAAAAACATACAATCTTATAGAAGTTGGTATGTCAATATCAATGTGGTCTTATGGTCTTATATATAGGATAATGTGCATTATTGTGTGATGTTTCATATCCACAGTACAAAGTGATGCCCATTTTTCAAGTTTGGTAACATTACTACAACCAATTGCATTTTGCTGGGATCAGTTAGGATTGGCTCTTAAAGTGCAACTATGTGATATACAAGCAATAGAAGGTGATTACCGAAGGCAACTAACTGACATCGTTAGTCTGTGGCTCAGAGGGAATGGGAATAAAGCAACACCAGATAATCTTTTGACTGCTGTGGAGAAAATCGATATAAACCTATTCGAGGAGCTTTCAAGAAACAGTGAACTCTATGTTCTGGTTGGATGCAAACCTCCTGGTATGTAACTAAATATACAATTATAATGCCAAACCAACACTTGCTTAAAGTATAGCTAATAACTAAAGGTCATTCACGTTCACCATGACCTCAGACAAATGTTCATAACTTTAGTTTGGAATGTCCAACAATCTTTTTACCTGCACCATTTTCATATAATTATACTCTCCGTTCTTTTTTGTGTATGTCAAATTTCAATCCATTGTTTCATTATTGAGTTATAGTATAATCATGTATTACCCTTATGACATTAAACTTTACATGTAAAGTCATCACACCATAATTTTGAGGACATCATGAATGTGAACAGACTATATAGTAATTTGTTTGCTTGTCTGACAATTGTATTATTTAGGAACTAGTGATACTAATGGTGATGACCTCCCTGATGGTGAAAGTGAGTTTATTAAACATGCATCTTTATTATAAATATTACTTCAATTATGTATCTTTCAAAGGTGAAATGGAAACGATGAATCTTGCTCTTCCAGATATAAGCAATGTGACAATAAAGAGTCAGGAGAGAACAGACACCCGAGGAATAGGCATGGGATCATATCCAATGACTTCGTCACCTCGTGGCTACTGCCTCATCATTGACAACTGGAGATTCAAAAATGGTGATGTAAGATATGGAAGCCAAAAAGATGCTAGTGATTTGTTAGCAGTATTTGAAAATCTTGATTTTGTAGTGAAAATATATGAAAATTGCTCTCGTAATAACATAATTAAATTAATGGAATTAGCTCAACAGGCTAACCTTATGCATTCAAAGCTGACTTGTTTTGTAGTCATAATACTGACACATGGCGATCATGGAATTCTCTATGGTACAGATGGAAAAACAGTATCTATTGATAAAGAGATTATTGAGCCTTTTCGTGGGAACAACTGTCCCAATCTACTGGACAAGCCAAAACTGTTTATTTTTCAAGCATGTCAGGGAGGCAAAGAAGATGGGGGAGTCATGAAAGATCATGAACAAAGTAAAATGGAAGATAATGTTGAAACTGGGGAATCAACAGATCAATTAAAAATACCAACAGAGGCTGACATTCTAGCAGCTTATGCAGTTCCTCCAGGCTATGCAGCCTGGCGCCATGAAAAGGATGGTTCTTGGTTCATCCAGAGTCTTGTTGAGGCTATCCAGGAATATAGTGAAGATCATGATCTGGTTAGCATCCTCACTGAAGTCAACAGGAAAGTTGCAGAAGAGTATGAGACTAGTAAAACAAAAGGAGAAAAGAAACAAATATCCACATTTGTTAGTCAGCTTCGCTACAAGCTTTACTTGAAGAAAGGTAGCTAATTAAGACACTTAAAATTAATGATTGTAAGCACAATTTACAGTTAATTAGTAGGGCGGTATAAAGTAGTAAGGATAATACACACAAAAAATAGGCATCTGACTTCCTTATCAGTGCCACATGACCATGAGGTCATCAATGTTGCATGTGATTATTACGAATTATGTGTATAACATGATTTCAACTACAAAGTTAATTGATAATAGTTTGTTAATCATTCTAATAGCATATGTAAAAGAAGAGGAGGAGAAAAGAACAAAAGGGAAAAGAAAAAATACAAACACGGGAGGGAGTCAAACCAAGTGGAAGAAGTGACTGTATACTATATAGTTACCATAGTAACAAACATTTTATACACTTATACAACAATAATAGATTTAGGTACAATGTAGCTTTTCTTTTCCAAATTATTACTTTTACATTTTGGCAATCTAAACTTTCATTGTGTACATCTATATAATTAAACAAACATTAATTGGCATGCATTTCTTCTTAGTCCTAAACTCAGGACTTCTGCACATACCATGATAATGATAGTGCTGTACAATATACATTAATTGAAAATATGCCATATGGAATAACTTAAACAAAGCTAAGTCCATTCCTGTATGTCACAACAAGCATATCACATCTTGTGATATTAATTGTTGAGAAGAGGTGGCAATTATTAGTACTGCATGAATATATATATACAACTTTAGGACCCATGCGGGTGTTGAAGGAAAGCTTGGCGCAGTTTAGAAGGAACGATTAGCCATGATACTTATCTATGTATAGTCTGCAGCATTCTAATCGATGATAGTCACCTCCTACTGTGAGTATCAAAATGATGTGTGGGGTAGATGTGTTTTCATAAATTGTCATGTTACTATACTTACAACATGAATATTGCGGCGAAATATCAAACATATTCATGTATATAGAGTAGCTGGCAGAACTGTTATTAGGACATTATTGTTTTGATTCTTAATAAACTGATTACTTTGACAACACATTAGTTTCAGTGTGACATAATTATAGCAAATAAAAGATTTGAGTGTTTTACAATACATAGAGTATTTAAAACTGATTGTAATTTCTATATTACTTAGCAAAGAGTAAACAAAAAGTGCTTTGTTGTAATACTGATGTTGTTGAATATCAGATGTACGTGTAAAGATCAATTTCCAATGTACTTAACATATTACATACATTCATTGGACCACATATAGTACTTTGTATGGTTAAATTTTAGTAGTGTGCTATGTGGTAACCTCATATATCCTTTAGTATATACTGCACCGTCATTCTTATCTTAGTATTAAATTACATACACACCTACTCTCATATTACTATAGGTCTCATATATACAGTAGGCAGAATGATATGGATGGCAGATGTAAGTTATATAGCTCTCACAACACTGCAAAAACAAAATTGTTAAAATAATATTTTATTGGTTAGTAGCAAGGATTTAACAAGTTATTCTGAATGTAATGGATTCACACATGCTAATGCCATAGCTAATTATAATCGATTAGTTGAAGCAGTATAATTTTAGGGTGCTGTCTATTCATATTTCATACCAAGAATTTACTTATTTACCATTCAAAGTGATTGTATCTGGTAGTGTTTGGCCAACAAAAGGGTTTGGAAACCTGCAAAGACATAATTTAATTTATTCTAGTGTACATTTTTATACTTGGTGCACATAATGTCATAGTAACATCATGTATGTAGCCACAAACAAACTACATTGAAAGTAGTGTTGTTTTTGTTAACTATAACCATAACTAAAACCCCTTACAGTAAGGCCATTTGACTTTTAGTTAACTAAACTATAAATAAATTACAAGTCTAATGCAATAACTAGTCTATAACTAACTAAAACAAAAAATGGCCAATAATGGGCACTTTTAGTTAGTTAACTAAAACTAAAACCCTTTTAGTAAGCACAACTTGTACTTGTAATAACAAAATTTAATAATAAATAGCAAATAGATTTTTTTGTATATATAGTATATATATAAATTATATCTATATATACACAAATGTTTTAATTTGTTATCTGTTATTTTTTATTATAAGTACAAAGTCGTGGAATTTGTCCACAAATAACTTTGTTCTTCACAGATAATTGAATGAAATTTACAATAACTTATACCTCACAAGCATAATATTTATTATCAATACAGCATTGAAATGACTGTGACCAAATAAGGGTTAAAATAACCAGTTAATTTTTACAGTGTACTAACCAATTATTGGCTATTCTAACAACTTAGTGTATAATTATGTACATAATATAATTATGATGAGAAAATAAAGAGAGAAACATATGTCCAGAAAAAATATACACATCTAGTTATTTAAAATACTTTAATTATAATATAATTATGATTTCAAGTTTTAGCTCTAAAGTTGTTTGATAATAGTTTGTTTATCATTCTAATAGCATATGTGAAAAAAGAGGAGGAGAAAAGAACAAACAGAATACAAACACAGGAGGAAGTCAAACCAAACAGAAGAAGTGACTGTACTATATAGTTACCATAGTAACAAATAGTTATACTATAAGTAGATTTAGGTATACAATCCTTATAGTTTTGTTTTTCCAAATTATTACTTTTACATTTTGGCAATGTAACAATTCATTGTGTTATCTTAGTATATTCATGTATTTAGAGTTGCAGGCAGAACTGTTATAATTAGGACATTATTGTTTTGATTCTTAATAAACTGATTACTTTGACAACACATTAGTTTCAGTGTGACATAATTATAGCAAATAAAAGATTTGAGTGTTTTACAATACATGGAGTATTTAAAACTGATTGTAATTTCTATATTAGTTATATAGCAAAGAGTAAACAAAAAGTGCTTTCTTGTAATGCTGATGTTGTTGAATATCAGATGTATGTGTAAAGATCAATTTCCAATATACTTAACATATTACATACATTCATTGGAATGCCACATATAGTATGTATTGCTTTTTATGGTTAACTTTTAGTAAATACATGGATTGTTATGATATATGATACCTCACATGTCTTAGTATATACTGTGCCGTCATTCTGTATTAAATTACATATACACGTATATACTGTGCCGTCATTCTGTATTAAATTACATATACACACTGTAATTTTAAGTTATAGTGTTGGAATGTTGTGTTCATAATGACTAAGTAAATTAATAGTGGAGGATGACAAACAGAATATCAGTAATTACGTAAACTCATAGTGGGGAAGTACTGACTAATTTATATTGTCATTGTGAACAACATTCCAACACCAAAAGATAAGCTGGCTTCCAACGCTTAAATTGAGCAGTAATGGAATATTTGAAATGCAATTGAGGTAACCAAGTGATAGGTTGAAATAACCAAACTGTTTTTGCAGAGTATAGTTCTCACAAAAATGTTACGTCAATTTCTTTTTCTAGCCAAATCTAATCAGTATGAAGGAAGACTGGTACAGTTTCTAAAAGAATTACCGGTACGTAGTTATACTAACATAGGGACTGAGTTAGGTTTGGATAAAACGTTAGCAGATAATGAGACATACCAGCCAAGTAAAAAACCATTGGATTGCCTCAGGGATCTCATTGCACATCGGCTCAGATCAAAAAGAAAGGATCGTACTTGGGGAACTCTGGTTAATGCTTTAGAAACAGTTCATCAACATGATATAGCAAGAAAGGTGACAGAGGACCACTCCATAGAAGGTATATAATTATGTTTGTATGTACATACAACACAAAAGTGAGTGCATGCGTTATTGTGTATTCATATAGTCCCACACATTGATCATGGTAGATTGATGCAATTGCTACGTCTAACTGCATCTCACTGGAACCAGCTAGCATTAGCTCATAATGTGCCACAAACTAAGATACAAGCAATAGCACTTGAAAATGATTACCAAAAACAACTGAGTGAAATCCTTAATATCTGGCTGAAAGGGCATGAGATAGATCAGACTTCAGAAGCTCTTATTAGTGCTTTGGACACACTTGATGAAGACCAGCTGGCAGAAGATCTGTCCATGAATCATGAATTCTATGATCTGACTGGATGCAAACCTCCTGGTATGTATATAAGTAAATTTATAAAGAATAATAAAAAACATTTTAAAAAATGGAATAGTATGTAGGGATATCAAAACCAAAAAAGCACAGGAACAAGATTGGGAAAGTACCAAAGTTTACCATCTGCAATATTATAATTATTCCTTATTAAAATTAACAACAATATATAAATTATCATTATATATATATATATATATATATATAATTATGTATATTTTATATAGATATCATACTATGATATATAATTATATATCATAGCTACATGTAGTAAGAATATGCTGATAAGCATAATAATTATATAGTAATCGACAACAGTACAGTCAGGCTGACTGTACCAAAGCAAACTCAGTTAGTGCAGCCAGTCAGTCCGCTTTACAATTTTAGCCTACATAATATTCTATTTGTGAAGGTGCTATTGTAAGCTTATAGTGCATATTCTATGTATATTAACTATGTAACTGAATATGCAGGGGCGGGTCTAGATATTTTGTTAGGTAGGGTGAATTCGGCAAAAATTTTTTGGCTAATTAATTATTTATGAGAAGTGTAATTTAGGCCTACCATGCTATGCGCAATAATACATTATCTTCTGCATCCAACGCAGAATTATGTTTGCTTGACCAGTTGTTATAGTTGTGTAAACTATCTCCATCCTCATGTCATTTATGTAAACAACTCACAGAAATTTATTTTTTTATAATTTTCAAATAACAAGTAAAAACTTAGGGGGGGGCAATTGCCCTCCCTGCCCCCCCCGTCCCCGTAGACCCGCCCCTGTGAATATGGAACATTGTCAATCTTAATAATGGGTGTGGTCTATTACCATCGTGTACGTGTACGCGTAAGCAGTTTGCCGTAGTGGCTGAACGTATTCGTTATATAGGTCAAGAAACAGAACAGTAAGACAATACTTCGATGGAATTTAACCTATAAATAAATTTATATTTGTGCTAGAACTACTTTCATAGCTCCAGAAATGTAGAAATGTATTTTTATGAAAAAGAAGAAGAATAAAATAGCTATATATATATATATATATAGCATGATATGAATTAGAATAATTATAATTATTATTATTATAATCAACATTCAGCCAGTTTTGCCACTCGCCAGTTCTCTACTTTAAAATGACGTTCTCTGGCCATCTGGAAGATATTGTTAGTCATAAAAACACTCAATATCAAAAGGTATGTGTGTATTTAAACTTATCTATATATATTAGCAGAGATTTCAGCTCCGAGTCATTAGTTGCAATTGAAATGTATGGCGGCCATTTTTTTTTCGGTGCCATCCCTACATAGAGAGTACTACCGTGCTCTCTTATTAAGTTATTATACAGCCAAATGAAGACTTTATATTAAAATGTAATTACAATCCTTTAAATTATTGTTTGCGTTCTAAAAATGTTAACATAGGACCTAATGATACTGAATCTGATGACCTCCTTGATGGTGATGACCTCCATGATGGTGATGACCTACCTGAATCTGATGACCTCCTTGATGGTGATGACCTCCCTGAATGTGATGACCTCCCTGATGGTGATGACACATATCGAACCTGTTTAGTACGATTACTTCAATGTCTTTCTAATTATGTATTTTTCAAAGGTGATCATGTTGCTCTTCCAGATATAAGCAATGTGACAATAGAGAGTCAGGAGAGAATAGACACCCGAGGGAAAGAAATGGGATCATATTCACTGACTTCGTCACCTCGTGGCTACTGCCTCATCGTTGACAACTGGAGATTCAAAAATGGTGATGTAAGATATGGAAGCCAAAAAGATGCTAGTGATTTGTTAGCAGTATTTGAAAATCTTGATTTTGCAGTTAAAATATATGAAAATTGCTCTCGTAATAAGATCATTAAATTGATGGAATTAGCTCAGCAAGCTCACCTTGTGCATTCAGAGCTGACTTGCTTTGTAGTCATAATACTGACACATGGCAATCGTGGGATTCTCTACGGCACAGATGGAAAAGCAGTATTCATTGATAAAGAGATTATTGAGCCTTTTCGTGGGAACAACTGTCCCAATCTCCTGGGCAAGCCTAAACTATTTATTTTTCAAGCATGTCGGGGAGGCAAGGAAGATGGGGGAGTCACAAAAGATCATGAACAAAGTAAAGTGGAAGATGATGTTGAAACTAGGGAATCAACAAATCAATTACAAATACCAACAGAGGCTGACATTCTTGCAGCCTACCCAGTTCCTCTAGGCTATGCAGCCTGGCGCGATGAAGAGAATGGTTCTTGGTTCATCCAGAGTATTGTTGAGGCTATCCAGGAATATAGTGAAGATCATGATCTGGTTAGTATCCTCACTGAAGTCAACAGGAAAGTTGCAGAGTATGAAGGAGAAAAGAGACAAATATCCTCATTTGTTAGTCAGCTTCGCTACAAGCTTTACTTAAAGAAAGGTAAAGATAAAATTTACTGAGGGTGACATTATTATGATGTCATCAATCACAATTATGTCAATTCAAGTTCATTCTGATAGGTGTAGTCTCTGGGGAAAAAGAAGAGAAGACTCAGAAAATAGGAGCAAGTGGAGAGGAAAGTCGCTGTACTGTAAAGTAGCTTATTATAATTATTAATTTAATGTAGCTAACTAAATTATTTTCTTTGGTTTTGATTATAATGTCCATACTAAAACTTAACTTCGCCAAACTAAACATAATGTGATATAGATCAGTAAACTATAAGTCACATGATAGTAAATACAGTTATATAAAACTAGTTGTGGTTATAATTGAAGTGAGATAAAGTACTCTCTCATTCTTTTTGTGTATACAGTGGAACCGCTCTATTCCATACACAATTGAATTTATAATGCATTATTATTGAGCCATGCTGTTATGACAAAAATCTACTTTTGTATTCATTTTTTGGGGCAGTTTCTTGATGTAGCCATCCCACTGGCAGTTACACCAATCAATCATTTTTTAAAACAATATTAACTTTCAGCTCCTTTACAATAGTATCATTTTTGAGAAAACTGTAAAATTAATTTCTTCAGTATCACTAATTCGGAAGGGTCATCCACTGTGAAAGAAATGATGAGCATCCATTAACATAATAGGTTATGATATAGTTTAGTATATCTAGTCTCTAGTTTAGTATATCTAGTCTCTATAACAGCTCCTGCTTTCTCTGTTTTATTGAGGTGGCCAACCAGAAACATAGAAATCAAGAATTATATATATATTACATACATTCATTGGTATAGTACTTTATATGCTTAAATTTTAATAGTGTACTATAGTACATATTGTTATGATATATGGTATCTGTGGTAACCTCATATGTCTTTAGTATATACTGCACCGTCATTCTTATCTTAGTATTAAATTACACACACCTACTCTCATATTACTATAGCTGTCATATATACAGTAGGCAGAATGATATGAATGTGCAGATGTAAGTTATATAGCTATCACAACACTACAAAAACTAAATTGTTAAAATAACTATTTTATTGGTTAGTAGCAAAGATTTAACAAGTTATTCAGGATGTAATTGGTACACATAATGTCATAGTAACATCATGTATGTATAGCCACAAACAAATTACATTGAAATTAGTGTTGTTTTTGTTAACTATAACCATAACTAAAACCCCTTACAGTAAGGCAATTTGACTTTTAGTTAACTAAACTATAACTAAATTACAAGTCTAATGCAATAACTAGTCTATAACTAACTAAAACAAAAAATGGCCAATAAGGGGCACTTTTAGTTAGTTAACTAAAACAAACACAGGAGGGAGTCAAACCAAGCAGACCAAGCGGAAGAAGTGACTGTACTATATAGTTACCATAGTAACAAATAGTTATACTATAAGTAGATTTAGGTATACAATCCTTATAGTTTTGTTTTTCCAAATTTCCATATACTGCGCCGTCATTCTGTATTAAATTACATATACACGTATATACTGCACCGTCATTCTGTATTATATACACACTGTAATTTTAATCTATAGTGTTGAAAGGTTGTGTTCACAAGGACTAAGTAAACTGAAAGTGGAGGATGACAAAGAGAATATCAGTAATTTTGTAAACTCATAGTGGGGGAAGTACTGACTAAGTCGTTGTGAACAACATTCCAACACCAAAAGTTAAATATTTGAAATGCAATTGAGGTAAATGATAGATTGAAATAACCAAACTGTTTTTGCAGAGTATAGCTCTCACAAAAATGTTACGTCAATTTCTCTTACTAGCCAAATCTAATCAGTATGAAGGAAGACTGGTACAGTTTCTAAAAGAATTACCGGTATGTAGTTATACTAACATAGGGACTGAGTTAGGTTTGGATAAAACGTTAGTAGATAATGAGACATACCAGCCAAGTAAAAAACCATTGGATTGCCTCAGGGATCTCATTGCACATCGGCTCAGATCAAAAAGAAAGGATCGTACTTGGGGAACTCTGGTTAATGCTTTAGAAACAGTTCATCAACATGATATAGCAAGAAAGGTGACAAAAGACCATTCCAAAGAAGGTATATAATTATGTTTGTATGTACATACAACACAAAAGTGAGTGCATGTGTTATTGTGTATTCATATAGTCCCACACATTGATCATGGTAAATTGATGCAATTGCTACATCCAACTGCATCTCGCTGGAACCAGCTAGCATTAGCTCATAATGTGCCACAAAGTGTGATACAAGCAATAGCACTTGAAAATAATTACCAGAGACAACTGAGTGAAATCCTTAATATCTGGCTAAAGAGAAATGGGAAAAATCGGACTCCAGAAGCTCTCGCTTGTGCTTTGGACACAATTGAGGAAGGCCGCTTGGCAGAACATCTGTCCATGAATCATGAATTCTATGGTCTGGTTGGATGCAAACCTCCTGGTATGTATATAAGTAAATTTATATTATACTGACAATCAACTCTTACATTAAAATATAATATAACAATCCTTTAAATTATTGTTTGTGTGTCTGAAAATTTTAACATAGGACCTAATGATACTGAATGTGATGACCTCCCTGATGGCAAAACATCTTTAGTACAATTACTTCAACTTCCTTTTAATCTTGTATCTTCGAAAGGTGAAACAAAAACAATGAATATTGCTCTTCCAGATATAACCAATGTGACAATAGAGAGTCGGGAGGGAACAGACATCCGAGGAATAGAAATGGGATCATATCCAATAAATTCAATGCCTCGTGGCTACTGCCTAATCATTGACAATAATTGGAAATTCGATAAACGCATTGAGAGAATAGGAAGCCAGAAAGATGCTAAAGATTTAGAGGAACTTTTCCGAAATCACAAATTTAAAGTTTACCTCTATGAAAATCTCAAAGGTGATGAGATTATTGAATTGATGAAACAAGCCAGTGGTAAAGATCACTCAAAGCTCAATTGCTTTGCAGTTGTAATCCTAACACATGGAAACCAAGGAGTTCTAAAGGGCGTGGATGAAAAACCAGTATGGATTGATAAACAAATTATTGAGCCTTTTCGTGGTGAAAAATGTCCCACACTTGTGGACAAGCCCAAGCTTTTTATTTTCCAAGCATGTCGGGGAGGCAGGCTGGATGATGGGGTGAAGCAAGAGGGGACAGATAAATTGCCAGAAATAGGACAAGGTTTGGAAGATAGGGTTGAGACTGGAGAATGGACAGATCAGTTGAAACTACCTACAGAGGCTGACATTCTAGCAGCATATGCAGTTCCTCCTGGTTACCAAGCCTGGCGAAATGAAAAGGGTTCTTGGTTTATTCAGAGTCTTGTTGCTGCCATAAATAAATTAAGTGGTGATCATGATCTTGTTAGTATCCTTACTGAAGTCAACAGGAAAGTTGCAGAAGACTACAAGAATGACAAGAAACAAATACCTTCATTTGTTAGTCAGCTTCGCTACAAGCTTTACTTTTAAAGAAAAGTAAGGATGAAATGTACTTATATAGAATGACATTATTATGATGTCATCAATCATAATTCAAATTCATTCTAATAGGTTTAGTCTCTGGGGAAAAAGAAGAGGGAGACTCAGAAAATACGAGTGGCTGTTCTGTAGTTTAGTTTATTATAATCATTATTTCATTTTTTGTAGTACTAATTAATTTTTTTGCAATTTAGTTCATTATAATTATTATTCGTAGTGCTAATTAGTTTTTTTTGCAGTGTATTGTAATGTAGTTTATTATAATTATTATTTTCATTTATAGTTACAATTATAGTTTCTTTATTTTGATTATAATGTCCATACTAAAACTTAACTTTGCCATACTAATAAGTGTAACGTGATATAGATCAGTAAACTATAATTCACGATAGTAAATATGTAGTTATATAAACTTAGTTGCATGAGATAAAGTATTCTCTTAATCTTTTGTGTGTATACATGTACAGTAGAACTCCTCTCTTCCGGACATCCTTGAATTTATGAAGTATAATTATTGAGCATGCTGTTATGACAAAAATCTATTTTTGTATTGATTCTTTTAACTATTAAATTTCAGCCCTTTTACAATAGTATCAATTATGAGAAAACTGTAAATGTCTCCATAACATTAGGAAGTGTCACCCACTGTGAAAGAAATGATGAGCACTCCATTAAGATAATAGGTGATGGTATAGCTTGAAAATATCAGTACATCTAGTCTCTGTAACAGCTCCTGTTTTCTCTGTCTTATTGAGGTGGCCAACCAGAAATATGATATGAAGTGCTCAACTATGTTTTCTTTGTCAACTTTGTCATGAACCTTACTAGAGGCCTAGACCAGTCTTACCATAACAGTACTGTGAATACGAGTGGAAAACATGAAATTGAATCAACAGTTCATTACAGAAATGAAGAAGTTGAAATAATTATAAAGAAAAGCGAATTTGACATATCGGGTAAATCCTGTTTAAAACAACAAGATGTATTTCTCACACACACACATGATGTAATTTGATGTGATGTGATGTCATTGATGTTACAAGCTACAAATAAATTAATGGTTACAACTATTAAATTCAGAATTACAATTTCCATCTAAAAATGGGTGTGGTTACAAATTCTCGTTATTTGGCTCCATATACACACCCTCCTGGAGAGAGAGAACAAAAATGAAGGATAAAAGACATCTTTTAGGAAGAAATAGATGAACCAATAAAAATGAAGCTGGAGATACATGTACTTGTAACCTGTGTACATGTAACTGGTAACCTCACCCACCTACATGTACGTGGTAACCTACTATGTACATGTACATGTAATTAGTAACCTCCCCTACCTACATGTACATAGAGAAGTGTCTGGTAGCATTTCATTTAGTTGTGCTGACTGATTTATGAAAAATATTTTTTTTTGCTTTTTAGGCACTTCAAATTTGAAAGTATTATTTCTACATTTATAATTGTAATAGTCATGTGACATTTGATCACATTTGACAATACTAGAATTTGATTGGTGTGCACGATTCTATGCATACTGAATCAGCACATCTTGTAAGTCACTTCACAGAGGGGGTGTGGCTAATATAGTTTGAGCATGGAGGTGTGGTCATACCATTGCTGTCCATAGGTTATTCTGGTTACCAGCATTTCCATATGCTGATATTTCTCTTTGACCAGCTATTGGTCTACCATACGAGTGACCACTGGAATGAAGAAACCTGTAAGAGAAACAGGTAATGAAGACAATATGAGGAAGTGTAAGATTATCTATATTGAATGATAAATAGATGGATAGATGAATGGATGGATAAATGGGTGGATGGATGGATAAATAGATGAATGGATGGATAGATGGATGAATGGGTGGATGGATGGATGAATGGATGGATAGATAGATTGATGGATAGATGGATAAATGGAGAACAAATTGATATTGATGGATAGACATATGGAATTATGGATGTACATACATGTACATAATTATACATATACATGTATATGTATGAATAAATATATTTATTGGGAATATACATAAACATGTATGATAGCCTTGATAGGTACATTGTACACAAACTACACATGTACATGTATGTACATATGTAACATGTATATTACATGTACATGTATAATGTAGTTATATTAAGACATACTTTCCAGTGTCTTTGTGTTTGAATCTCACAAGATCATCTCTATTCCAATATTCACTAGAGTCATTACAATCAACGATCCAGTTATCACCTAGCAACACAAGAGCATGTAATGAAACATTGTAGAAATAGGAGTGAAAGTGACTAACTGAACATGTAACCAATCATATGATACTATTTTAAAAGTATGTTTTAGATCTTCAGGTAACCCGGGTGTGGAAATATTAATGGCCGTTTTGACTTATTTTCACCACTCATGACCTGTTCCCCATATACAGTATATATAATTAACAGACCTGAACTATTTGTACTAAATAATCTGAAAAACATTTGAGGGGAAGTTCCTGTGTTACCCCGATTCATCCTCGTATGACTGTACGAACTCTTTCATCTCTCAATTGCTAACATAAACCTGCACGAAACCTCATTTAGTATCCCACCCATTCGTTCGTCCGTCCATCCATCCATCCATCCATCTACATGTATACATGTATAATTATATTGATGTATCCAGTGGTCCAATTACCTCTATCCCCTTTACCTCCATTGCCAAAGGCACTCACTTCCTGGTTACCAGACAATGGAGAGGTGAATTTATGACTGTGAAGAAACAATTGAGTAGACAGATGTTGAAGACGGATAACTGAATTACACTTCACTGAATCCCTATGGATGGATGAAAGTGGATAGATGAACAAACAGATGTACGTATGTACATACATACGTGTGTATGTATGCATGTACATGTATGTATGTATGTATGCATGAATGTGTATGTATGTACATGTACAATGTATGTATGTATGTATAGGTATGTTGTACATGTGTTTAGTAGAAAACAGAATTTATGTAAATACACATGCTAAATATGAAAATATACGAAAACAAATTGAAAATATTTGTAAAATAACAATCAGAAACTAATTTTCTTTATGCAATACAAATACATGTAGATATATAGTATTGTATGTACATGTAACTACACATAATCATATACATGTACATGTACAGTTTCATGTAAATAGTTCTTACCCTCGTTGACATGATTCCCCATGAGGTCCTCGAACAACCCAGTAACTATTAACATCGTCAGCTTGTGACACTCCTGTTACACTCTATAAGATTACAAATGTGTGTATGTAAATATGCATGAATGTATATATTTATGTACATGTTTTGCCCACTCTGATCTGAACTGGTTAGTCCCAATCAGTGTCGACCAGTGTAGGCAGAACAATAAATCACTGTTTTAAGAATAGTAACAGTTGTCATGTACATGTACTATGTATGCATGTACACATGTACATGTACTATTTATGCATGTACATACAGTGTATGTATGTATATGCACATGTATTTTAGGTATGTTCATACCTGTTGTCCACTTCCTGATCCATATTTAACATCATGAGAATGTAATCTATAATTTGATTGTGTGTGTACTAGTTTCAATACTGAACCACAAGTCACATGTTGAAAACCTATAGACAACAGATCAATGGTCATCCTGGTATTACATGTGTACATGTACATGTACACTAAAGGAACTTAGTGGCTACATAATTAACTTATTAGTTAACTTAATTATAACTAAAACCCTTTTAGTAAGGACTTTGTTAACTAAATTACAGGTCTACTGTAATAAAAATAACTAACTAAAATGAAAATTGGCCACTAATAGGATGTTACACGTGTGGCTATATTTAGTTAACTAAAACAAAAACCCTCAATATTATTTTAGTTAATTAAACTAAACATTTGAGAAGCCAGGCATAATTTAACTATAACTAAAAGTAGTCATTATTGTCATACTAAATAACACTAGTACATAATCATGAGTTCTTGTATTAATTTTTTAGAAGTCACAATACCTCACACCTACATGTACATGTACACTTACATGTACATGAGTGACGGTCTACTAAATCAATAAACATTTTGTAACCATACAAAAACTATAGGAAATAAACAATTAATGAATTACTAGTAATTGACATTTAATCCTGTTTGCGACTGCTGTTGAAGACAGTAAAAGTTTATTTAACTTATGTTTTGAAGCATGGACCAAATTGGTTCAACAATTGTTAGTGTGTGTGCCATCATGAATACATCTTGAGCCAATTAACAAACAGTTAATGCTGTTAGTGACAATAATTAACTGCTCTGCTCGCCCAAAGTGAAAACTGTACAGTACCAAATAATAAACGCTTTGGCCCAATGGTGCACCATACGAGCTTAACAAAAATTCTGTTTCCCCTTTATCTACACCCTTCACTTACATACATCATCATAATAGGATGCAAATGTATTTATAAATCAAAAAATTTGCAGTTAACAAGAGAAGAAAACATCTTTAGGCGAGACTGCTTGCTTGAAAAATTCACTTACTGGAGTATATCAAATGATTTGTAACTCTTAACACCCAAAAAAAATTACAACTATTTAGTTAATATATCGACTTGCTTTATTAAGTTGTATTTCTTTTTCTCAAGACAAAAACCATTATCTCAATAAATCAACAGAGTTTTTGATAAATTTTGTAACATGGGGCAAATTGGCTCAACAATGGTTAGTGTGTGCACCATTGGTAATACACTTTGAGTCAATTAACTAAGAGTTAATGCTGTTAGTGACAACATAATCATAATTAACTGTTCCACTGGCCCAAAGAGAGAACTGCCCAGTGGCAAATAAGAAGCTCTTTGGGCCAATGGTGCACCATATAAGCTTATCAAAAACACTAATAACCCAATGCTAGTTTTCTTCCTCCCATGACCTAATCTGATAGGGTTAAAGTATAGATAATAAATTTGATACATAGGAACACGTTATTATAAATTACCTGCACTTTCACCTCCATGAATACAGCACATAATAGTAAAGAGAAACAGTTCTTTGATATTCATAACTTAAAACTATTGAATGATACGTAGTTGATTAAGAGAAAGTGTAATGGAATTCTTGGAGGATTCAATAAGGAAAGAATACCTGTGGCTGTAAGACGTGTCACACACAGACACACCCATAAAGGTGTGGTTTGTTGTAAACACGCCCATGTTACTATGGCAACAGATCAACAAAAAATGGCGTTCAGTTTGAAACGCTTTGATGCTTTCTAAATACAAAGCGTCTGTCAAATCACACACTCTTTTTGGATAATTACTGATCTAGTTGTTATGTTAGATTCCTCTTGTTCTAACATGGTGGAGCTCACAGAACAAGAGCTACAGCATCTTTATGCATGGATTGATGAAATTCCACTCTCTCGACAGAAGAAAAATATTTCAAGAGACTTTAGTGATGGAGGTATGCATTATATAAAATATATAATTATACATTTGCATAATTTTATTATATATAGCTTAATTTTTCCTTTTTTTCTAGTGATGGCTGCAGAGATAGTACACCATTTTTTTCCTCGTATTATTGAAATTCATAATTATCCTGCTGCTAACTCCACAACTCAAAAACTTGACAACTGGAGATTACTCAATCGTATGTTCCCAATATCCTCATGTTCATACATTGATTTACACGTCCATTTGATTTATAAAATATCATTTATCTATCTATCTATCTATTCACCCATACTGTACCATTCATTTATACAAGTATCATCATTTAAGTATAGTCATTCATATCATCCATCCATCCATCAATCCATCCATCCATTCATTCATCCATCCATCCATTCATCCATCCATCCATCCATTCATCCCTCCATCCATCCATTCATTCATCCATCCATCCATCCATCCATTTATCTATCTATCCATCCATCATCCATTCATCCATCTATCCATCCATTCATCCCTCCCTTTATTCATAAAAGGTAAAGTGTTTACTAAACTTGATTTTAATGTTCCTGACGAGTTGTTACAAAGTGTCGTATCATGTAAACAAGGAATAATAGAATATATACTGAATCATCTCAAGACAAAGGTAAGGTAGGGAGAGGACGCTGCTAGTATATACATTCATCCTACCATTACCTATAAATGTACTCCATCCATTTAGATTGAAACTCTTCATAAATCTAATGAAGGAGTCTACCCTCCCTTTACAAATATCACAACAGAAACTGATCCATTATCAATGACAACTGCTGGTAACACCGTATCACATCACGTGAGTGATTAATATATGTAACAATCACCATATTATAGTACGATACTGTAGTACATTAAAACACACGATACTACATGTACATGTGTATAAACAGTACTTGAGCTTGTGCTTGCATTAAGTGTGTCTATGTACTGTACTGTACTTACTATACTGTACTGTATTATACTATACTAACTATACTGTACAGTACTGTATTATACTATATACTATACTGTACTATACTGTACTGTATTATACTATACTATACTATACTGTATAAACAGTATAGTGCAGTACTTGAGCTTGTGCTTGCATTAAGTGTGTCTATGTACTGTACTGTACTGTACTATACTGTACTGTACTGTACAGTACTTGAGCTTGTGCTTGCATTAAGTGTGTCTATGTACTGTACTGTACTTACTATACTGTACTGTATTATACTATACTATACTATACTGTATAAACAGTATAGTGCAGTACTTGAGCTTGTGCTTGCATTAAGTGTGTCTATGTACTGTACTGTACTTACTATACTATACAGTACTTGAGCTTGTGCTTGCATTAAGTGTGTCTATGTACTGTACTGTACTTACTATACTGTACTGTATTATACTATACTAACTATACTGTACAGTACTGTATTATACTATATACTATACTGTACTATACTGTACTGTATTATACTATACTAACTATACTGTACAGTACTGTATTATACTATATACTATACTGTACTATACTGTACTATACTGTACTGTATTATACTATACTATACTATACTGTACTGTATTATACTATATACTATACTGTACTATACTGTACTGTCTATACTGTATTTTGTCTACTGTATTGTAGGTATGTCTATAATTTATATACATTAATAGGAAATGCAACGTCACATGATCCTATCCCCTTCGACACAACATCAAATGAGTATGACACAATTAAATAAACACTCAAGCTCCACCCACCTCCCTCCACTAGTAAAATCTCCTGCAGGAGTATCGATACACCCAATGACTCACCTTTCAAAACCTCATAAGCCGTCCAATATCCCTCGTCCTATTCACAGTGGTAATAGTAATACAAGTAGACACGCCCTCCCTCCTATTAATAACTCATCTCAATCTAATGGAGGTGTGGCTAAAGGGATATCCCATACAAAACTACCAGCCATTAAGGAGGGATTAAAAGTTAATAAAGGGATAAAAGGAACAAAGAAAGATTCAAATTACTCAAGGTAAGATAATTTGATCTGTAAAGGTCACAATCATGATGAGCTTAAATTAGAATGTGATGAGTGAACTTTAGTGATGGGTAATACCAGAAATATTCATTTTCCTAATATATATTGTTGTCTATCAATTTGTTTTGTAGTAGTAGACATGGGTCTCAAGTGACATATCAACATCGTGGGAAGAAAGAAGCTACTGATACTGAAACTAATGGGATGATTATAATGGCTGAAAAAGATCAAGTTATAATGGAACTACAGGAGACTATACAAGTATGTACATGTATACATAGATATATATAGATAGATGGATGGATGGATGGATAGATGGATGGATGGATAGACGGATGGATGGATGGATGGATGGATGGATGGATGGATGGATGGATGGATGGATGGATGAATAAATAGATGGATAGATAATTACATCATATAGATAAATAGATAGATAGATAAATACATGTACATGATAGTTAGATGCATGTAGATAAATATATAGATACATACATGTATATACATATAGATAGATAGATAGATAGATAGATAAATAGATAGAGAGACACATCATATAAACTCCACCCATTTCTTTTACACAGCTATTACAAATGAAAGTAAATCGTTTGGAGCATCTAGTAAGAATCAAGGATTATAAAATACAAGAACTGGACAAACTAGTTCATAAAACAAGTAGTACTAGTATAGGTCAAACTATGAGATGATGATGAGTATTTTTGAGCAAACAGGTTTTCTTTTTATGTGTGTGAGTCAATAATAATTCATTCTTATAGCTTATGTATTTATATCAATATCATTATCTATTGGTTTTATAAGTATAATAGTCTTTTGCAACATAATACATACATGATGTACATACTTATACATACATGTACATGTATATAGATGTGTAATTGTACATACTTACATTCATGCATTTGTACACATACATGTACACACATACATATCTACGAACGTACCTACATACATACATACATACATACAATGTACATACATACATACATACATACAATGTACATACATGCATACATACATACATACATACATACATACATACATACATACATACATACATACATACATACATACATACATACATATACATACATAAATACATACATACATACATACATACATACATACATACATACATATATACATACATATACACATAAATACATACATACATACATACATACATACATACATACATATATATACATACATGTATATACATACATGTACATACATACATACAACATACATACATGTACATACATACATACATACATATATACATACATACATACATACATATATATACATACATGTATATACATACATGTACATACATACATACAACATACATACATATACATACATACATACATACATAAATACATGTACATGTACATACATAAATAAAGACATGTACATACATGTAAACTACATGGTTTATTCTCTAATCTTATTAAATAATGGTTGTCCTCCGAGTACCAAATTCTTTCGATCACATCTCTCCATCATTCCTTCCACTAACCAACACTGCAACTCTTCCCCCTCATCAAAATTCCCAAGCCCTATACGAGCTAAGATCTCCTCACAAGACCCTGGCATTATGGGTCTCAGTAGGGTAGCAGAGAGTCTCAAACTCTCTATACTAATAGCTAGTACTGTTCCTAATAGTTCATATTGTGATGGATGTGACACTAGTATCCATGGCTTGTGACGTTCCAGAAATTGATTTGTCTATAATAATAAAATTAATGATAATGATATTACTACATGATACATATGGTAATACAAGACACTTACATTACGACATAAATAGTATTAAATACAATCATTCTGCCATAGTTCACATCATTACTTTCATATGCACTATTATCAATAATGTTTTGTATGGGGGTATCGTCATTCACATTCACTTTGACTTCAGAAAAAATGTTCATAATTTTAGTTTGAAATGACCAATGATCTTTTTAATAACACCATTTTCATACATGTATAATTATCCTTCCCGTTCTTTTTTTGTGTATGTCAAATTTCAATCCATTACTTGAGTTAAGTATGTTTATATATTAACCTGAAAATTAGGATGTGATGACTTTATAGTGTATAGTTCTTTATAGTGTATAGTTCTTTATAGTGTATAGTTCAATTAGGATGTGATGACTTTATAGTGTATAGTTCAATGAACTATACACTATAAAGTCATCACATCCTAATTTTCAGGTCATTATGAACGTGTACAGACTTTATCTTCTATGTGTATTGTCCACATCCTATGTCATGAGTACAGTAGTATTCTTTATACATGGATGATCTATTTTCGATCTGAAAAAATATCCTTTCCAGAGGCAAAAATGGATTTTTCATTGCTCCCCTAAAAACGTCTATTAAAGGATAGACAAAAAAGTCAAAAATGATTGTTCTTTGTTGTGGTCTTGGTTATTGTTTGCATTATGATGTTGAAGTAAAAACTAGATGATAGAGTGTGGGCTGACTAACATGCATGTGTCAGGATAAAATGCCCGGTAAATCCAGTTAAGACAAAACCTGAAATGAAAAAACTCCTACTTAGCAGCCATTAGTAATTTAAGAAAGAACAGAAGACATTCAGTTTTGTTCTAGATAGGGAGACAAGAAAGCTAGAGAGATATAGTTTTAATCATCCTACCTGGCATTGATTCACATTTTAGTTTTACCTATTGTACAGTGTTATCTTGTTAATTTAGAGATTACATAAATGTACACATGTTGGGAAGTATATGTATGACAAATTGTTCTTTGTTCAACGTAGACTGACTAACATGCTGTATACTAGAGCTCTGTGATGTGATAATACTCCCACGATTAAAATCATTTTTGCTTAATTATGTATAGTAAAATTAATGCTGAATTCAGGTGTCAAAAGCTAGTTAGTGTTCTTAACATAATATGGTGTTGGTAGTTGTTCTAAGTAAACTGATAACATCATATGACTAATACAATCCTTTCAATTCAGGATTCAATATGACAGTTTACAAATTTTACATGTCTCACTATTAATTAAACATTTCAATTAAGAACATACACAAGCAGCCTCATTGAGCTGATCTGTTTTTAAATGATACTGGATATATCATGAATACCTCAATGAATTATCACGTGCTATGAGCTAGTATCGTGAATACATCAAGTGTATTTAGGATCTGAGTTGCACACATTTCTATTATTGTTTCTACAGAAATATGTACAACTCAGATCATGAATACTCGTGTGTATTGCATCATATTGTTAATATAAAGTTGTGTCTTGTCTTGACATTAAAAGGAGTTCAAAATTGTTGACTTTTTCACTACGGTCGGCTTATTTTCATTTCGTAACCTGCTTATTAAAGATGGCTGCACTCCGTGTTGCCTCATCATGGTTCTTCAATCAAGGTCTGAGCACGTTTATACAATGGTTTAAAAGACCGGCAGTCAGTACTGCTGAGAAATATGGAACTCCAAGTAAAAAAATGGTTGTCCAGGGTCTGAAACTTCCCAGAAGTGAAGAAGCTGTTGTTGCTGTCTTCAAACAAATACCCAGTTATCCCAGTGGTCCAATTACACAGCATCTTTTTAGGTTCTACCAAGACGGATGTAAAGACAAGCACGAGTCGAATCCAGGAAGGAAAATAAAGAAATCTGACATGCAGATCCTGTGGAAACGCTAAATAATTTAAAAAATAACACTTTTAAAATAATTTTATTAGTGTTTTGTTTTGTAGTTTAGTAGCAACTTGTCTTTATGAGATACCAGGGTTAATTTTAATTATATATAGAATTACAATGTCTATGCTATGAATTTTAGTTACATTTGATTTATTATACAATAATTGTATGCTAAAATAGCATTAGGCTTTTTGCAAAAGGAAAAAAAAAGAGAAGCAATAGGAGTCAAATGAGGGATCCCTCAGCTCCAAAGCATACAAACACACAAACAAACACCATTTGACTATACTAAAAGGGGCCCGCTCAAGCTTGCCCCAATTATATAAAAATTATAATCCATAACAACCACAAGGGATAAACCACAACACCTGAGGACAGAAATATTTATAATTATGCCTATACTTCCAAGAATGGGTGTGTCATAAAATATCAGAAAGTCAAAACTCAGTTTTGTATATGTTTGCAGTTTATGTCACTGTCTCATTCTTAACTTCAAACTTTGTTACAATTTTTCCAATGAATTGTAAAATATGGAAGAAAACACACTGTAGCAGCAATTACTAAAGGACAGCCTTGTCTGTCACCTCTCTTGATATATATAAAAGGTAGCCAGCCTTCTGTTATATTATCATGCTACTGAAGTGTTTCACTCATCCACTGTAAGCTCCTGTTCATTCCATTCACAAAGTAGTGCCCTTTCAACTGGTTTCCTTTGTAATTTGTTTAATGCTTACACTTAAACACTTGTTATTTGACCACTGTGTGCAGAAAGCTGACAAAGGTTGGTATCCAGGAAGAGCAACTATTGCTACTCGTAGATACTTATATACAAAACAAGAATAATAAAAAACATTTCCAATAAAAATGAAAGAAGATGTAGGGATGTCAAAATCCAAAAAGCATGCGAACAAGGTTAGGTGGGACCCAAAATTAAACAAACCACTTTCATATAACCCTACATAAGTACAGCTCTTTGTATTTTGCTTTATATAGTGGTGTAAGTACTTATGTAGGTTATACTAATGTAATAATCGCTAAAAATAGTACTAAATGTATATATTACACATTACCTTATAAAGAGATTCCATGATTTCATTAATACCACGTCCAAACTCATACATCTCATAATACTTCTCCACTACATTAGGTAAGTTACGTAAAAACTCCAACAGTTGATAATCCTCGTTACTCCATATTTTTGTATTCTCAAAAGGGAATAAATGTGGGTGGAGCTTTATGACACACCCCTTAGGATGGAGTTTATGTGATGTCACTCTCAGAAGGAGGTTACCCAGTGTATCTGCTAAATCAGCATTAAGCAACTGTATAACACGATCATCAGAATAATCTGTAAATCACATTAAAATTACTTATTGATATTCGGTAGTACATGTTAATAGTTAATATGGGTGTTACTATTAATAGAACCATACACAATTGTTACTATTAATAGAATCATACACAATAGTGTTTCTATTAATAGAACAGTGTTACTATTAATAAAACTTTCCTATTGATAATAGAACCATATACAATTATTGTTACTATTAATAGAATCATAAACAATGTGTTGCTATTAATTAATAATTAGCTACTATTAATAGAATTCTGTTACTATTAATAAACTTCTGTTACTAAATGCCATTCTGTTACTATTAATAGACTTCTATTACTAAATATACACGTGTACTACATACTCTCTCACCTCCATCTTGGTGTAATGAACTCTCTTTTAATAGGAAGTATCGTAATGGATCCACACCAAACCTGTTTAACCTGTCAAATGGGTCTACCATGTTACCTTTACTCTTTGACATCTAAAAATGAAGACAAAAAATGGAACTATGTGTAATATAAATAATAGAGAAACTGGTTGTTAGTGAACTAATATTTAATTCATAATGTCTGTTTGGATTCTTGGCAGCTCAAACACTAAACAAGATTCATCTAACTATTTGGATTCCAAAAGACATCATAATCTATCTACGAAACAACATGTACCTTATTTTTATTGATAGTCCAGTGAGCATGGCAAATCACTCTTCTTGGTAAGTTTAGACCAGCTGCTAATAGAAAAGCAGGCCAATATATAGTATGAAATCGAAGAATATCTTTGCCTACAATATGAGCTGTAGCTGGCCAGAAATGGGTGGGGCTAGGATAGCCAGAAACTGTTAGGTAGTTTATCAATGCATCCAACCATACATATACCTATGTGTATACATATATGCATGAATGGATTGATGGATGGATAGATGGATGGACAGATGGATGGATGGATGGATGGACAGATGGATGGACAGATGGATGGATGGATGGATGGATGGATGGATGGATGCCAGGATAAATGGAGGATGGATAAATAGATGGATGGATCGATCAATCAATCGATGAAGAGATAAATAGATAGATGTAAGGATAGATGGATATATGAAAGGATAGAATCAATAGATAGATACATTCTAGCTGTTGTCTCACTGTTTGAGTATGATCTCCTGGTACAGACACACCCCACTGAAGTCTGGAGGTGGGACGAGAGATCGATAGATCATTCAATGGTTCATTGGATAACCATTGGAGTACTTGCTGTCTATATATCTCAGGATAAATGGCTGATAGGTAGGTAGGTAGATAGATAGATAGATAGATAGATAGATAGATATTTAAGTAGGTGGGTAGATAGGTAGGTAAGTAGGTAGGTAGGTAGATAGATAGATAGATAGATAGATAGATAGATATTTAAGTAGGTGGGTAGATAGGTAGGTAAGTAGGTAGGTAGGTAGATAGATAGATAGATAGATAGATAGATAGATAGATATTTAAGTAGGTGGGTAGATAGGTAGGTAAGTAGGTAGGTAGGTAGATAGATAGATAGATAGATAGATAGATAGATATTTAAGTAGGTGGGTAGATAGGTAGGTAAGTAGGTAGGTAGGTAGATAGATAGATAGATAGATAGATAGATAGATATTTAAGTAGGTGGGTAGATAGGTAGGTAAGTAGGTAGGTAGGTAGGTAGATAGATAGATAGATAGATAGATAGATATTTAAGTAGGTGGGTAGATAGGTAGGTAAGTAGGTAGGTAGGTAGATAGATAGATAGATAGATAGATAGATAGATAGATATTTAAGTAGGTGGGTAGATAGGTAGGTAAGTAGGTAGGTAGGTAGATAGATAGATAGATAGATAGATAGATAGATAGATAGATAGATAGATAGATAGATAGATAGATAGATAGATAGATAGATAGATAGATAGATAGATAGATATAGATAGATAGGTAGGTAGGTAGGTAGGTAGGTAGATAGATAAATAGGTAGATAGACAATGTACATTATAACTATATACTAACGATAAGGGCTGGAGTTAAGCCAATTCAGAAGATCATCTTGAAAAGCTGATAATTTGAACATGTAATTCTCTTCAGAAGACCATTCAACTTTGTGACCAGTTTCCATAGAAACCTAAGTATTGAAATAATAACAGCATCATTATAAAGTACTGACCAATTTCCGTTTCCATAGAAACCTACATGATGCACCAATTCTTCCATACTGCATGGTCAGTTTCCATGGAAACATATGTATCAACTGTCAAGCACCATTCAGTTTCCATGGAAACTTGAGCATTAGATTAATAACTGTATATCCTATTAAGTACTGACCTTCGTACCAGGATTAGATCCATCAGTGATTTGTTTTTCAGATAGGAAAGTCTCGTCTGATATAGAATACCATCCTTTATATGTACCTTTATAAATCCATCTTTTATCATATAGTCTTGTCTAGTAAAAAGAATGAATGAATATATGGAAAGATGTATTAATGAATGCATATAGATAGAAGCATCTCTGGTGAATAGATGAACAGAGAACTATGGATTGATTGATAGAAATTGAATATAGGTGCATGTATATACCTGACATAATGGAAAGGTGAATTAATGTATAAATGGATGGTGGATAGATAAATGAATGGATGGATAATGGATGGATGACTTAGTGATGAACAGATACATGTACATGGACTTGGATGGGTAGATGGATGGATGGATGGATGGATGGATGGATGGATGAATGGATGCATGGATGGATGCAAGGAGGATGGATGGATAGACGGAAGGATGGATGGATAGATGGATGGAAGGATGGATGGATGAATGGATGGATAGATGAATGGATGGATGGAAGGATGGATGGAAGGATGAATGGATGCATGGATGGATAGATGGAAGGATGGATGGATGGAAGGATGAATGGATGGATGGATGGATGAATGGATAGATGAATGGAAGGATGGTGGATACATCTATAAGTACATATATCCTTACCCATATTCTCCTCACTAGTGACACATGCTCTGGAGATGTTGTTCTGATAAAATGTGTGTAATTAATATTACCATTATCAAACAAGTTCTGTTGAAAACAAAACAGATTGTCTATGCAAATAATCCATCATTAATCAGTTGCTTTGTCTGTCTAGTTCATCTATCCATCCATCTACAAATTATTCATCATGTATTCATCAATCTATTCACCAATTGGATCTATTCACTCGTCTCTCCAATCCTTTAATCCGTCCATCCATCCACTTGGTAATACATTCATCCATCTATCATCAATCCATCAAACCTGCATACCCATTCATTACATCTAGACATATGTCCATCCATTTAATTCCTTTCATCCATACATCCATCCATCTATCCATGTCAATATACTCCTACATCTAGTCAGCAGTCCATCTAATCTAAACACCGCATTCATCCCACTATCTATCCATCAAGCTAGACATCAGTCCATTTAATTCTCTTCATCCATACATCCATCCATTTACTTAATTGACTCATCCATTCATCTGTTTATCCGAGTACACAACAACATACATACACACGCACACACACACACACACATATGTATATATATGTTTGTGTGTGTGCATGTACATACCCTGAATTTGTACGATATATTATCACATAATTCCATTGGTGTACAGCCTTTATCGTTAGCAGCTTGTTGTACTTTAATACCATGTTCATCAGTTCCTGTGCTAAATACACATTCTGAATCTCTACCCAACAAACAATTCCATCTATGAGCTGCATCTGATAATACAGCTGTGTATAAATGACCTATGTGTGGTGCTGAAAGGAAATGTGGGAGGGGCTACTAAGTTGGGCACAATCATCTCTGAGCTGCATCTGATAATACAGCTGTGTATAAATGACCTATGTGTGGTGCTGAAAGGAAAAGTGGGAGGGGCTACTAAGTTGGGCACAATCATCTCTGAGCTGCATCTGATAATACAGCTGTGTATAAATGACCTATGTGTGGTGCTGAAAGGAAAAGTGGGAGGGGCTACTAAGTTGGGCACAATCATCTCTGAGCTGCATCTGATAATACAGCTGTGTATAAATGACCTATGTGTGGTGCTGAAAGGAAAAGTGGGAGGGGCTACTAAGTTGGGCACAATCATCTATGAGCTGCATCTCATAATAAATGATCATTACTTCATATAAGGGTAGTATTGTAGCTATATTACACATTCAAAACATACAAACCACAGAATACAATAAGTTCATGCTTGAGTAAGAACAAAAACATCCTGATATAATTAATCTTCAGTACTCCTAACATAATTCTTATACCATATGAGACTATATAAATGTAATGACTTCTTATATGAAGAAACAACTGTCTAAAATATATACCTGCATTTACATAGAATATAGGGGTTGTGATGAACGACCTCATCTTCCAACCAGATGATCCCACGTGGGTAGTTACTAAAGGGTTAAAGTATTTAACCAATCAGATTGCTCCAGGTCGCATGCAAGCCTAAAGTGGGTTATTGTTGTACATTGGTCTGCAGTGTATATTTCACTTTTCATAAAGAAGTAAAGAAAGAATGAATCAAGGTAAGTCTGTGAATATGTTAGTTATATCATTTTTATATCTACAGTGTGTGAAGAAGACTTTCCAGTGTTGAGCCACACCCCCTTTTGTGTGTACTATAATATAGTAAATGTACTTGCACATGCCCCATGTCATGGGTACATGGGGTCCAACACTTCAGCTATGCATATAAAAAAATGAAAGTCATAGTCAAGCATGTTCCCCAGCCCCTATCTCTTGCTGTATGTACTGTACATATGCATAGGAACCGGGTTGACACAGGAGACCCAAAGACTACAAATATTAACTCGGTCCTCCATTCGTGTTGTCTTTTCTATAATTATTCTGTAATGTTTAGTTCAGTAGTTTATAAATACAAACGAACGGATGTTTATTTGCAGCAGCTTAACCACTCTAGGGACCCTTGCACTGTTTGACCACTCTAGGGGTCCTTGGAACATATGACCACTCTAGGTGCCCTTGGGATGTATGACCACTCTAGGGGCCCTTGTGACATATGACCACTTCAGGGGCCCTTGAAATGTATGACCACTCTAAGGGGCAGTAGGGGCCCTTGGAACGTATGGCCACTCTAGGTGCCCTTGGGATCTATGGCCACTCTAGGTGCCCTTGGGATCTATGACCACTCTAAGGACCTTTGGAACATATGACCACTCTAGGGGTCATTGGAACATGACCACTCTAGGGACCTTGCCACCTTGGAACGTATGACCACTCTTGGGGCCCTTGGAATATATGGCCACTCTAGGGGCCTTTGGAACATATGACCACTATAGGGGCCCTTGGAACGTGACCACTCTAGGGACCTTGCCACCTTGGAATGTATGACCACTCTTGGGGCCCTGTCATTATGTAAACAATCATCATAAACATCTGGTCATATTCAGTTCTTTATGAAGCATTTTGGTTTCATTATTAAATCACTAGTGTATTATATGTCTCTAGGTTTTTATGTATTTATATTAATGGGTGTGGTCCATACATTGGCCATGTACAGCCCTTCTGATGATGTGGTAGAACTAACGGCAGCTAATTTTGACAAAGAAGTTACTAACAGCAAAGGAGTATGGATAGTAGAGTTTTATGCACCTTGGTAAGGAAGTAATTATTATCTCATTAATATTTATTGAAAATCACCATGGTAACATTGTTATACCCTAGTGGAGTATGGAGAATTCAATTTTATTGAATTGTATTACTATAATATAATATACGTGGTTGCCATGGTTACTTGTATAATTTAATTGTACTTGTATTCTTAACATAAGTTTTTATTTGATAAGAAATGTCAATAAAAATCATGAGGATTTGAGTAATTAGAAGTAATATGGTATTTAATAGGTGTGGTCATTGTCAACAGTTTGCTCCTGAGTATAAAAAGTTAGCGACAGCATTGAAAGGATTCATGCATGTTGGTGCTGTGGATGCAGATCAACATAAATCACTGGGAGGACGATTTGGAGTACAAGGCTTTCCAACTATCAAGATATTTGGAGCTAACAAGAACAAGCCTACCGATTATAATGGTGAGTGTGCATGTAGTTGTTGATAATTCTGTTTTTAGTACTTCTGACCATCCATTTCAACTACATGTACACATATTTAGTAATCCTAGCTATCCATCCATCTATCCATCCATCTATTTGTCCATCTACATGTACACATATTTAGTAATCCTAGCTATACATCCATCTATCCATCCGTCTATCCATCCATCTATTTGTCCATCAATCTATCCATTCATCTATTAATCCATCCATCTATCTATACATCTATACATCTATCCATCCATCTATCAATTCATCAATCTATCCATACATCTATTCATCCATCCATCTATTTATACATCTATAATAGATTATAGATAGATGGATGGATGAATAGAAAATCTATTCATCTATCTACTTGTCCATCCATCTATACACGTAATTATCCAATCATTTGTCCATCTATCCCTCCGGGCATCCATTCATTTTTTTAGGAACCCATTCATTCTTCCTTTCCTCTATTCATTTCTCTCTCAGGAGACCGTAAAGCAGAATCAATTTCCGCTCAAGCATTCTCAGCAATGAGAGAAATCATATCCTCACGTCTTGGTCACAAACCCTCGGGCTCAGAAGGTGGCCAAAAGACCTCATCAGACGAGAAGGATGTCATAGTTTTAACTGATAGTAATTTTGAAGATAAAGTAATAAAGAGTGATGAGATGTGGTTAGTGGAATTCTATGCTCCGTGGTGTGGACATTGTAAGAACCTAGCTCCTCACTGGGCTTCAGCTGCTACTGAACTGAAGGGGAAAGTGAATGTTGCTAAACTAGATGGTACTACAGAGACCATTATGTCTGGTAAATACGGGATTCGTGGATTTCCTACTATCAAGTTTTTCCCGTCTGGTAAAAAGGAGTTTGATTCAGCACAAGAATATACAGGTATAATAAATGTTACTATTATTAGCATTTTATATATTATTAGATGATGTCATTACAAATTTGTTACTATATTTAGCAAAGCAGTTCTGATTTAATGACTGTTCTATATTTAGTAACGGTTCATTACATGTTACTGTTACTATATTAAGTACAAATATTCTATATTTAGTAACGATTCATTACTTGTGTTACTATATTAAGTACAAATGTTCTATATTTAGAAGCTACTCGTTGCATGTTACTGTTACTATATTAAGTACAAATATTCTATATTTAGTAACTATTAATTACTATAGTAATAAGCTATATTTAGTAACTATTAATTACTTGTGTTACTATATTAAATACAAATATTCTATATTTAGTAACTATTAATTATTACTTGTGTTACTATATTAAGTACAAATATTCTATATTTAGTAACTATTAATTACTTGTGTTACTATATTAAGTACAAATATTCTATATTTAGTAACTATTAATTATTACTTGTGTTACTATATTAAGTACAAATATTCTATATTTAGTAACTATTAATTATTACTTGTGTTACTATATTAAATACAAATATTCTATATTTAGTAACTATTAATTACTTGTATTACTATATTAAGTACAAATATTCTATATTGTAGTTAATAGTAGCTCAATTCTACCTTTGTAATATTTATTATTATTTATTTCTTCAGGTGGACGAACCAGTGAATCTATTGTTTCATGGGCATTGGAGAAGTGGTCTTCTCAACTTCCTCCTCCTGATGTTTATCAGTTAACAGATCAAGATGTTCTTGACAAATGTGCAGAAAAACAGCTTTGTTTTATATCGTTCCTACCTCATATTCTGGACAGTGGGGCTGAGGGACGTAATGGATACATTGACACAGCAAAGGCAATGGGTATGTATGTAGATGCATGTTAGTATGCATTTTCTAAGCCATTTTGGCTGTTCCTAAATTTGCAGCTATTTCTAAGTCTTTGTTGTTTTTATTATTTATTATTTTATTTATTTTTATATTTTTTATTTTTTATTATCTTGTGTGGTTGTACATGTGTTGTGCTGTGTATTGTTTCCTCTGTGCTACATGTAGCTCACTGAGCACATTATTTTCCATGGATATGTATATATATATCTATCTGTCTGTCTGTTTGCATGTTCATCCAGTCAAATGCAATTTTGTCTGGACAATAAAGTGAAATGTCCAGAAAAGAGTCAATTGCTGGACTTTATTTCACACACTGCATTCATCTTACCATTCATTCATTCAACTCATCTCTTTACAGCTGATAAATACAAACAGAGATCATTTGGTTGGGTATGGATAGAAGCATTACTGAATCCAGATCTTGAAAGTACATTTGACGTAGGAGGTTCGGGATATCCAGCTCTTATCGCTGCCAACATTAGAAAATCGGTTTACTCTTCAATGAGAGGACCTTATAGTAGTGTAGGAATTAAAGACTTTGTGAGGTAACCCCTAATTAATTAATTCTTAATTAATTATAATTAATACATGATTATACAGATACATACACAAAATGTATATGTACAATAGTATACAGCGAAACCCCTCTATTGAGGACATACAAGTGTCCCAAACTGTGCTTTATAATATAAACTCACCCCTGAAATGAGGACACCCCTGTATTAAGGACATTTAAATTTGTCCTAATGTATAGTTTAATATCATAATGTTAATACATGATTATACTGTAACTCAATAACTTATATGTACTATAGTGTATAGTTTAACATCATAATGTTAATACATGATTATACTGTAACTCGATAACTTATATGTACTATAGTGTATAGTTTAATATCATAATGTTAATACATGATTATACTGTAACTCAACAATGAAGCTATGGTTATTTGATTGGCTATTTTGCACAGAACCTCAATGGCATGTATTATATACCACAAACAGAAACATTTATTGTTTATAAGGATTTGGAATATCCAGGTCACCAGTCCCTATTTCTATGAAACCTGTCAATCTCAATCATTAATTACTATTAACCTCATGACATTGAAAATATACATATTCTGTATATATTACATATAAAGTCAACACATCCTTATTTCAAATGTATACATGTATAATTATATGGATGATTGCCATATTTGTAATTTCTTTGTCTTCTCTTTCAGAGATTTAGGTTCTGGTAGAGGCGGGACTATACCTATTAAAGGAGAGTTACCAGCTATACCATCCACAGAGCCTTGGGATGGAAAAGATGGAGAGGTAATTAAATTGATCAATTGGTTTAAAAGATGGAAGATTAATGCATAGCTACTAATTATAGAATATTAATATTCTTAATATTATACATGTATAATGTATGTAGCATTTGAGTTACTAAAAATAAAACATTAATAGTACATGTAATGAATCGTTACTAAATATAGAATGCTGGTACTTTATATAGTAACACATTACTAAATATAGAACATTATACATGTACTTATTGTAGTAACGTGTAGGAAACAGTTACTAAATATAGAATGCAGTTACTTATTATAGTAACACATGTAATGAACAGTTACTAATTATAGAATACAGTTACTTATTATAGTAACACATGTAATGAATAGTTACTAAATATAGAAAGCAGTTACTTATTATAGTAATGAACAGTTACTAAATATAGAATTCTCTTTCACAGTTGCCAATTGAAGAGGATGATTATGATCTCTCAGATGTTGATATGGATGATGAACCACTCAAAGAAGAACTATGAATATTATTAGTGATTTCAGTTCATTTTTTTGACTTATAAATTAGAAGGCTAACTTTGTTCATAACATTTGTCTATTAATTATTACAGTAATAGTCTCATTTTCATAACCTGGAATTATTTAGCTTCAGAATGAGTCCCTCAGTCAATATTTTAATATGGCTGAGTCAAGGATAAAGTCAGGAAAGCAGACAGAGATTAGAGGAGACATAAATAAGGAAACAAATGTGAAGCATGTTAGGAAGAACAAGGATAGCAGTAGACAGGTGTCCATACCCTCATACACAGGACTGGGTCTTATGGTCCATCTTGTATTGTCGATAATCTATATAGCTGTTTATATTCATGGTCTTATCATTTTTAAGAATTGTCCTAATCGTGAGAAGTATTTCCATGGTTCTTCTACTTTTGGTGGATCCTGGAAGTATTTGACATATATTAATATGGTGTGTGTAGTGCATGCTCTTCCTCCTCATTAATTATTTCTCTTTCTGTTGATTCTAATTTCCCTCACTCTCTATCCCATCCTATTTCCGCTCTCCCTTCCTCATCTCGCTCTCTTCCTTTGTTTCTTACTGAAACCTTTAGTCCCTCTCTACTTTCCCCCCTTTCTCCATCCATTCATCCATCCCTCCCTCACCAGATATCTATCTCTGATCCTTCTATTTTAAATTTGTTTATTTTAATTCCTCTCAACCTACCCTCTTCCCTCATTCCCCTCCCCTTTCTCCTGTTCCTCACCAATGCCCTCCCTCTCTCTCTCCCTCGTTAGTGGTTGGGTATTATTTACTTCTTATTATCACTCTTTGGTGACATCATACCACAATCACAAATTAAAACACGGCTCAAAACATTTCTAGACTGGTTCTTTACAACCATTGTATGGAGTGTCGCTTTGGTTAGTGGACTACTGGATTAAATGGAGATATTATAATGACATAACACAGGGATAATATATATATATGAAGAAAAGGATCACTGACTGATATAGTTTTAGTAACATTCATGGTAGATCAGAGATACCAACCCCACCCATGCAACCAGAATTGAAAATCAAGATCAATTTGACATGAGTAGCATTCCCCATACATCCTAGTTACATATATATCCAGGGTGTTTGTATAGAAAAGTATTATTGACTAATATAGCTATGATCTATTTTAGTAACACATGCATTCATGATTGTATGTGAGGTTTATATAGGTCAGGGATTCCAACTTAGGAAGATTTTGAAATCCAAGATTTATTAACCACAGACCTCTCATTGGCTATTGTTGGCTTGTAATCATTTCATTATACATGTATCTCTATTAATGGAAACATGGTAATTATACACTATAGATTGTAGTGATATTCTTCTGGGGCATGTACTACATTGACAGAGAGTTGATTTTCCCAGTATATCTTGAGGAATATATTCCACCACTTCTTAGTCATGAATGGGTGAGTATAAAAAATTATAATCTAATCCATTGATTACTTGATCTACTTAGCTATATCTATTTTGTACTTACCTACGTACCTACCCATCGATCTATCTATCTACATACCTACCTACCTTCCTACCTACCTTCTTATCTATAGCTATCTGTCTTGGTATCTATCCTTCAATCATCCATTGGTTTTTCCATCTCCATATATTCTTCCATTCATGTATTCTATTTCTTCTCATCTCTTCCTATCTATCTTTTCTCAGCACACATTTCCATTATTTGCAGTAGTTATTGAATGTGTTCTAGTATTTCATCATTATCCATCTAATATGGTAGCTGCTCTTACAGCATTAGGAATGTCTTCTGTTTATATGATATGGTATTTAATATTAATAGGGTGGATAGATGAATAGACGATAGATGGATGGATGGATGTATGGATGGATGGATGAATTCATGGATGCGTGGATGGATGCATGGATGCATGGATGGATGCATGGATGGATGGATGGATGAATTCATGGATGCATGGATGCAATTAGATGGATGGAGATATGGATGGATGCATACATGCATGGATGGATGCATGGATAGATAGATAGACCTAATATTTTATTATCATCTCCTATAGGATATTAGTGATTTATTCAAAGACACAGGAATGGATATATCCATTCATGAAGTCTTTTACTCCTTTTACATTTGTGATATTTGTAATATTTTCAACTTTTGCTGGATTATTATTTCAAGTTTTAGGAAAATTTATAGCATATTTGAGATGGAAAGGTAAGAATTGAAGAGCTGTTTTTTTTTAATAATTCACATATAATGTATTTATATTCTATGTGTGGGTTGTAAAAGAGTTATTTATGTCCAACATTGCTATCAAAATCTCATGAATATCATTATGTGGTTCATTTAGGGTAGGGTTAGGGTTACCTTGTGGTTAGGGTTCAATAAGTATCAAAGTGATATGGCAATCTTGACATCACTCAAAAGAGTCTGTATTAAGTTATAGCCTATCGTTGCTATGTGTTATGATTCATTCAATCTGTACTAATGATGCATACATGAGTTAGACCACTCTGACTCTCGGGCCTTCAATTATAATAAATATAACAAAACAATTTGATAGTCATATAAGTACACAAGTGGATACTTCTTTGTAGCTTTGCTTCTCATTAGCTCTGCAATAATAATAATTATTATTATAATCATATTTTGTTTCATTAATTAATAGAACAATTCCTCGTCTTACATGAAATGAAAAACAAATGAGAATTACTTTGAAGATCAAGAATAAAGATTGAATTGAGTTTCTATTAAATTATTTAGTTTTTGAAAGTAGTTTTTTGTAATAATTATATACGTAATTACATGTTTATTCAAGCGCTGTAAAGGGTGGCTATGGAAAAGCCTTCTCTATGAAATGTTCTTGTGGAATACAAAATACTGAAACAGTTGGACATATGCTACATGCCAATCTGCTTATTGGTTACCATAGCTAGTTGGTCCTACAGGATATATAGGGATAATTTGTAGAAACTTTCTTGATGTCACAGTAGCTATAATTATGAATAATTTATACTGAATCATTTCTATCTATACATAGCTGTCATTCGAAGAGGAGGATATGAATCTCTCAGACATTGATACAAATGATACTATTATTAGTTTTTAAAAAATAATTATATAGCAATTTTCATTTTGGTGAATATACAGTTCAGTCAATGGTCTCATTCTCATGACCTGGAATGCTGTACTGCTGTAGCTTAGGAATGAGTCCCTCAAGATTTTAATATGGCTGAGTCAAGGATAAGGTCAGGAAAGCAGACAGAGATTAGAGGAGACAAAAATAATGAAACAAATGTGAAGCATGTTAGGAAGAACAAGGATAGCAGGAGACAGGTGTTCATACCTTCATACACAGGACTGGGTCTTATGGTCCATCTTGTATTGTTGATAACCTATATAGGTGTTCATATTCATGGTGCTATCATTTTTAAGAATTGTCCTAATCGTGAGAAGTATTTCCCTGGTTCTTTTACTTTTGGTGGACCCTGGAAGTATTTGACATATATTAATCTGGTGTGTGTAGTGCATGCTTCACATGATCTTTCTCTTCCTCCTGATTAATTATTTCTCTCTTTCTGGTTATTTTAATTTCCCTCTGTCTATTCCACCCTATTTCCGACCACCCTTCCTCATCTCTCCTCCTTTGTTTCTTACTGAATCCTTCAGTCCCTCTCTCCTCTCCCTCCATTTCTCCTTCCAACCATCATTCCCTCCCTCACTAGATCTACTTCTCTATCCCCCTGGCCTCCTCCTGATTCATTATTGCCTTCTATTTTTGTTTATTTTAATTCCTCTCAATCTACCCTCCTCCCTCACTCCCCTCCCCTTTCTCCTGTTCCTCACCAATGTCCTCCCTCTCTCCCTCACTAGTGGTTGGGTTCGATTTACTTCCTATTATCACTCTTTGGTGACATCATGCCACAATCACAAATTAAAACACAGCTCAAAACATTTCTAGACTGGTTCTTTACAACCATTGTATGGAGTGTCGCTTTGGTTAGTGGACTACTGGATTAAATGGAGATATTATAATGACATAACACAGGGATAATATATTAATGAAGAAAAGTATCACTGACTGAACTATTTTAGTAACACATTCATGATTGTATATGCCAAGCTACGTACATCAGGGATACCAACCACACCCATGCAACCGGAGTTTGAATATCAAGATCAATGTGACATTAAGATGCATGTTTCCTGGGGGTACACTGTAAAAACTGATTGGTTGTTTTAACTGGTTTACAGGAGTTTCATTTGCTTTTAAATAATAATTATAATAATGAAGCATCTATAGGAACATAGGAAGCCATGTTATTAATGGAAAACAATTTGTACTTTCCATTATAAACATAATTATTATGTTCCTAATGGGAAAGTACAGATGTACTATCCATTAGGAACATAATACTTTCTGTAATAAACATGTTTATTATGTTACTAATGCAAAGTACAGGTGTACTATCCAATTAGCAATTTATATAAACATAATTATTATATTCCTAATGGAAAGTGCAGCATTGTAATAGATAAATAACGCAGATGGCATACATGCAACTGATATAACCAAACCAATTGGTTGAAACAACCACTAATTTTTCACAGTGTAGAATTCCCATAATCCTCATTGCATATATATCTATGTTGTATCACTGACTAATAGAGCTATAAAGTATTTTAGTAACACATGCATTCGTGATTGTATATAGGTCAGGGATTCCAACTTAGGAAGATTTTGAAATCCAAGATTTATTAACCACAGACCTCTCATTGGCTATTGTTGGCTTGTAATCATTTCATTATACATGTATCTCTATTAATGGAAACATGGTAATTATACACTATAGATTGTAGTGATATTCTTCTGGAGCATGTACTTCATTGACAGAGAGTTGATTTTCCCAGTATATCTTGAGGAATGCATTCCACCACTTCTTAATCATGAATGGGTGAGTATAAAAATTATAATCTATACCTATTTTCTACCTACCTACCTATCTATCTATCTATCTATCTACATACCTACCTACCTTCCTACCTACCTTCCTATCTACCTTCCTACCTACCTTCCTATCTACCTTCCTATCTATAGCTATCTTTTTTGCTATTTATCCTTCATTCATCTATTGGTTTTTCCATCTCCATATATTCTTCCATTCATGTATTCTATTTCTTCTCATCTCTTCCTATCTATTTTTTCTCAGCACACATTTCCATTATTTGCAGTAGTTATTGAATGTGTTGTAGTATTTCATCATTATCCATCTAATATGGTAGCTGCTCTTACAGCATTAGGAATGTCTTCTGTTTATATGATATGGTATTTAATATTAATAGGATATATGGATGGATGCATGGATGCATGGATGCATGGATGCATGGATGGATGGATGAATTCATGGATGCGTGGATGGATGCCTGTATGCATGGATGGATGGAAGATGGATGCATGGATGGATGGATGAATTCATGGATGCATGGATAGACAGATAGACCTTTATTATCAACTCCTATAGGATATTAGTGATCTATTTAAAGACACAGAAATGGATATATCCATTCATGAAGTCTTTTACTCCTTTTACATTTGTGATATTCGTAATATTTTCAACTCTTGCTGGATTATTATTTCAAGCTTTAGGAAAATTTATAGCATATTTGAGATGGAAAGGTAAGAATTGAAGAGCTGTTTTTTTTTTACATATAATATATATATATTCTATGTGTGGCTTGTAAAAGAGTCTGTATTAAATTATAGCCTATCATTGCTATGTGTTATAATTCATATTCATTCAATCTGTACTAATGATGCATACATGAGTTAGACTACTCTGACTCTCGGGCCTTCAATTATAATAAATATGACAAAACAATTTGATAGTCATATAAGTACACAAGTGGATACTTCTTTGTGGCTTTGCTTCTCATTAGCTCTGCAATAATAATTTTATTATTATTATTATTATTATTATTATTATATTTTGTTTCATTAATTAATAGAACAATTCCTCGTTTTAAATGAAATCAAAAACAAATGAGAATTACTTTGAAGATCAAGAATAAAGATTGAATTGAGTTTCTATTAAATTATTTAGTTTTTGGAAGTAGTTTTTTGTAATAATTATATACGTAATTACATGTTATTCAAGCACTGTAAAGGGTGGCTATGGAAAAGCCTTCTCTATGAAATGTTCTTGTGGAATTCAAAATACTGAAACTGTTGGACATATGCTACATGCCAATCTGCCACGAGTCTTTGCATTTTATTTGAACTCCACTGTGATGAACTTGTAATAACTTATAAAATATGCTGAGTATATATATTGGATGATAGGTTATTACAATGTTATCACTCGAATAATGATTATAATAACTATGAATGTGATTATAACACATCATGCCACTTTCTTAAATTCCAAGAGTATATATGAATTGCTGAAGTAAGTATTTTATTATCAAGCAAATATAATTATATACACATTATGGCTGGAGAAACGTTGTCTTTGAAATGTTGTTGTGGATATATTAAACATGCATTTAGGTGTTTGGCAAGATAGTGAACAAACTTTGTTAAAATACTGCGGTGGACTATTTCTGGTTGATGGTGATGATGGAGTAATTTGTAAAAAAATGTGGAATTCGTTACGAAGGAATATCATTTCACTGTGCATTTTGTAGCAGGGTTACTGTGATTCCAGTAAAGCACAGAGTAGCTACATCAGCAGGAAGAGCTACTACCATTCAAATGAGTGTTCATAAAACAGTGATTTTCTCCATTCAGTAAATAGTATAGTTGAACTGTTACACACTTTTTAGCATTAATTTTATTATAATATTATAAGTCATTATACATATTAGTTAATTATGTAGTTTGAAATTTTATTATATTATAATATTTTAATAATAAGAATTTATGCAGTTTGTTGTATGTCTATTTTCAAATGTATTCGTAGCTATAGTGTTCATATACTTAGTTCTTGTATCACTATAAAAAGAAAATCGTAACTTATAGCTAGTTGGTCCTACAGGATATATGGGGAAGTCTGTACCAACTGTAATTCATAAAAGTTGTTAGAGACAGGATGTTACCCATAGAGAGCTAAGATGTAGAGTCTAGGGACCAAATTCTTATAACAAAATTTGTTACAGTAAACCACTTCCTCAAATCATTAACAAACACTTCTATTTCCACAAACCGTCATTTCCTGTAGTAATTAATGATATTCTTTTAAATATTTACAGTAATTCAATACTTCTCAGATAACATCCTATTGCTAATGGTTTTTAATGAAATCTCTCCAAACTATAATTATATTGTCTTCTGTTTATATAATATGGTATTTAATATTAATATGATGGATGATATGGATGCATGGATGAATGGATGGATAGATAGGTGGATGAATTCATGGATTGATGCATGGATGCATACGGAAGGATGGATCTATACACTTATGATTGTTGGACAACTTCCCAGTATTAAAGCAGTGATTTTCGAAATTGTTGTCTTAAAATTTTTATTAAAATAAAAAAATTGTAAATATACACATAAAAAAAATTGCTTACAGAGAACATATCATGGTATACATGCATATAGCCAAAACTACCTACGTGACTACAACTAAAGTAACTAAAAGAGTTATTTTAACAAGTTGTTCACATTATTCTGAATTGCAATATGTTGCATAAACTTCACAATGTTCTTTTAGCTTCATACATATCACTTCTTTTTGGGGACATGTAGTAGTGGTGTCTTTTTTACCGGTGATTTTAATAGCATCAATTTCAACCCAAAAAGCATGTGCAGTCCTGGCATCATAGTCCAGCCTCACTCTGTTAGACTTGAAAGTTAATGTCTATTAAAATTATAATTACTATCATAATGAATGTAACAAATTGACCTTCATACCGTGAATGATGGTGCAAAAATTTTTGCTTGTGTACTAGTAAACTGTACTTCACCGCTATACACAGTAACATAGGAAACTCCATTCCATACTCCAAGTTTAGTTATGCCACCGGGATCAGATGTTTCATAAACTTCAATTTTTTCGATGTAAACTTCTTCTGGAAATTCCACCTTGAAAACAAATATCATTGTGCTGGGTTATCTATGCATACATTAATTTTGTTTACCTCAATAAATTCCTGACCATATCTTGTTGAAGCACACCAGGTGAGTGCACTGTTTCCATAGTTTGGGTAAAAGTCCTCTTTGCCAAGAATTTGATTGGCTGAAAAACTAGCGAATAAAAATAATATATAATTATAATAAATATAACGAGCGCCGTCGGGACGGGACCCTCGCCTATGTGGCAAAGTAATACAAAGCACTACAATTGTTTTCAAAATATAATAAAGTTTGTGTATGAAACAAACAATACTTTTTTTACATGGAATACACATAAATTTGAAAAACATTTATGGGGATTAAAACTGTTATAACTTTATATCCTAAAAGACAAAATAAGAATATCAATGAAAGAAATGTATAATTTGTATATATATCTTACATCTTATTCGCTGTTTTCCTTCGAAAATGTCTGAAGTCTAACTCTAAAGTCTCCATCGTGTTTAGTACATGACGCTTTGCTGCAAGCATGCGCACGTGCATATACCTGTAGGTGGAGCTAGGTAGCTTTCTATCTTGCAACAATGGTGGTGTAGTAGCAACCATTACCTCGATTGTTTTTGGTTTGAAGTGTTTCTTGGCTAGCGACAGCCATGAAACAGGATCACTTGTGTTTGTGTGTCTATGTTTACTTTCGTTATTTCCCTCATTTCGTCTTAAAGTCGTGAAACGCTAACTGTGAGTTATAAACATTGTCATAACTTTAGAACCAAAAGGTTTTAGAAGAATTCCTACGTTATTTTTTCCTTGTATAATTTGAAGTCTACCAGTACCCCTTTTGAAATGTCAATGTTTATATTTTTTCAGAAACATTGCTAACACACAGACAAAACGATTACCGTACCCTTCCGCCTACGCTACGCGGCGAGGGTAATTAATGTCATAACCCTCGCCGCGTAAATCGTTATTGGGACATTGATTGAGCTACCAACAGACTTTTCAAAATTGTACGTGGTAAGTTGTTATCGTTTCACAACTTTCAGAAGACTTCTGCTGGTACACTCATCGGACTATCCATGCTGTTAGTAAATTAATACATGGAAACATAACTCATCTACTTTCAAGGCTCTATCTTTTGAGGCAATGAAGGCGGAAATGGCTCCAAGCATTTAAGGTGGCACTCTAGCTCAAAATTCAATCTTAGAGCACCTCTTTCCAAAACTTTTTCTGGGGCTGGACCCCCCACTCATTGTGTCCCCGTTACTAAACCTGTGGAGCATCCCTACCTACAAATACCTTCCTACCCCTATGTATATGCTATATATAATTTATATATATACCTGGTGGATGTCCATTGGGATGAGAAATCAATCACTCTTGACGCATACTGCTCATCGCAATCAATACTTGCTGTACCACAGATGCACCTGCTTAATATCAGAAATAATGTCAACAATTTCAACTGATAGATCATCTTCTCCTTCGTAAACAAGTCTGAGTAAATGATGCTTGCTTGTAAACAAGTCTGAGTAAATGATGCTTGCTTGTAAACAAGTCTGAGTAAATGATGCTTGCAGCTCGTTTTAAATACAAAATGGTATCACTGCAAAAACAAAATTGTTTATTTAGTGGTTGTGCAGTTGCAAGGATTTAACAGGTTGTTCAGAATACATATATACATCTTATCATGCATGATGTCACTATGACATAATGTGCTAATTAATTTTTGAAAGGAAATTGTGTTTGGCGATTTACCTAAAGCCTTTTCATGGCAGGATACAATTACATGTACTTTAGTATCCATTATAGTGATTCAACTATAATTGAATATAATTTTTACAAAGTATCTGTGGTATAAGATGTAAACAACCAACTAATGGTTAAATCCTTTATAACCACTAAATTAGTTACTTTAACTATTTTGTTTTGCAGTGCTTTTTTGTCAACTAATAGCTAGCTATATATTTGTTAATTTTGTGAAGTAATATCTCTTTTTTTGTTATAACTCCTAAGTAGATTGCATGCAAATCATTGATTATTGAAGATTAGAAACATAATAACAACAAGATTGGATGAATACAGATGAATAGAAAATTAGAGGAGTATAAATATAATTAAGAACATGTTATTATGTGTCTAATGACTTGTATTTCCATCATTAAGAACATGTCATATTTCTAATCTCAACTATCAATATTTGATTCGCAATCCAGGAGTTATAACACATACTCGACAAAAAAACATTTAAAAACATTTGCAAGAAAGATGTACGTATGATTAAACTCCAAAATGTATATAAACTATGAAAGTATAAGTGTATACTACCTCAACAGAATCACTTACATGTAACATACATATAAGTACCTTCTCTTCAGAATAGTGAATTACAAAGTACTATATATATTATGACTTGTATTTCCATTAAGAACATGTTATCATGTTTCTAATGACCAGTATAACTATACATTTAGAAACATATAATAACATGTTTTTAATGGAAATACAAGTCATTAAAAACATAATAACATGTTTTTAATGGAATTAAAAACATAATAACATGTTTTTAATGAAAATACAAGTCATTATAACATAATAACATGTTTTTAATGGAAATACAAGTCATTAGAAACATAATAACATGTTTTTAATGGAAATACAAGTCATTAGAAACATGATAACATGTTTTTAATGGAAATACAAGTCATTAAAAACATAATAACATGTTTTTAATGGAAATACAAGTCATTGCATGTTAAAATGCATGTAACCCCCAATAAAATATCCGATGTTTGTATACACACAATTGGGGATAACTATTATAATTATATTGATAATAATTATACAGAGTACGCTATCACATAACTGTTGCTTTGTGAATACGTATATTGCAGGTATTATATATACAGTGTTAATTAGAAGCTTTAAGAGATTTAATGTTAAACATTTTACGCAACCTCACTGACACCTTCCACAACTTTGTCTGCAACATGATTTATGAGATAAGCTATTCATTTTTGACTTTACTATTGAGTACCTTTATTATCATTCCTGTATATGTGTGTAGTGTGTACAAGCATGTACTGAGATGTTGTTATATATGATAGATGTTTGTTTACCTAGCAAGTAATAACAATGTATATTATATAGTATGCTAATAGGTCCTATATACAAAATATAGGAACTGATTTTGTGTCCAAGGATGTGATATAGCCCGAGCCTGTGAGGGCTATATCACATCCAAGGACACAAAACATATATATATATATTATATATAATAATTATATTATACTATATTAGTGTTGTACTTATACTGGTATAGGTAAATGTATAGGTGCCTGTACCAATATAGGTATAGGCAAGTAGTATAGGGCAGATATAGATACTTTATAGTAATATTATTTTTGTAGGAAAAGATTGATGCACAGTCAGAATCATATTTTTTGAGCTATTTCCATCTTTTCTAATAGTATGCGAGTTTCATTTTTCAACATAAATGGCTATATAGAGCAGTGCTAAATATTGGTGATGCACATGAACACATACTAATAGAAAAAGGAGTGAACACATGTATATATAGGTATAGGTATATATATGCAGTTTTAGTTGCCTATAATATCTGTATCTGAATTATAGGCAAAACCTAGTATAGGTACAACACTAATATATATACATTCAACTGCTGAGTTTCCTTGGCAACAAGATTGAACTAATTGTGTTGTTTTTTCTAAAGATCAATAACTTTTCTCATATTAAAAATTTAGAGGGAAAAGTATGTGTGATGGGAGGAAAGCTAGGGACAAAATTAAATGCAAAAATTCATCTGGAGACAAGTTGGGAGAGTGTTATAAATGCAGGGTATATGTAAAGTTGTAAACATGCAAATAGAAGACTAGACTGCTTGCAATAATTTTATTCATAGATTAATGCACTTCCTGTATAAGCAACACCCAGCTTGAAATTGATAGGGCTTACAATATGGAAGAATTGAGGAAAAGGTCTGGAAGATTAACAGAGGAAGAGAGGGAGACAGTGGAGACTAATGAGAATGAGCAGGAGATTTTAACAGAGAAAGATGATGAAGAATTGTGGGATGAAAATGAAAAGATAGCTGAAGTTCGTATTGGCAGTAAATCTAAGAGGAGAGATATTCTAAGACGTTCTGTAGCAGAGACAGGACTAGCTCTATTAGTACATTTCGTTCTATTAATGTTTTATATAGCAATCCATGTTCATGATGCTACTATGGTAAAACGTTGCCCAGATCCTGATAAATATTTTGTCGGAATAAATACTTACGCTGGGAGAATGAAATATTTCACTCATCAAACCATGGTGAGGTTAACTCTTACATTAACTCTTCTTCTATCTGCCTTTCAGTTTGACCACGCCTTGTGTTGGCTTACCATTCCTCCTACATGCAGGGCCGGCCTTAGGAGGGTGACCCAGGTGATTACCCAGGTTATGGGAGTCCCGATGGATAGAGTAGTAATTAGAAACTGTCTACAAATTCTTGAGACATTCTTGAGACAAGAAATTGATTTTACGATAAATTATACATTGAATTTGGGTCCAATATTTTCGCTTGCTTCATGTACATTATTGTTTGCCCAGGGCCCCATTTATTATAGAGCTGGTTCTGTTTACACGTGTTCAGTGGTGTGGAAATAGTGAGCTAATTGCCAGACATTTTGGCCTATTTTCAACACCCTTGTCCTACTCCCCATATACATTGTATAAAGCTCAGTTTAAATTCACCAGACGTTCACTCATTTTATCGGACAATGTCCTGCATGATTAGCTGTTTCCATGCCACTGCATGTATTCCTTTTCCTACCCCTCCCTTCCCTTCTACTCCTTATCCTTTCATCTCTTTCTACCTGGCAGGCTCACTCCCTTTTCTCTCTCCTCCCTCTTTTATCTCTTCCCTCCTCTCTCTCCATCCATAACCCTTTCTCCTCCTAATCTCACAGTGGGTAGTTGGTGTATATTTTTTCCTAGCGTTCTTTGCTGATATAATGCCACTTTCACAAGCTAAACAATGGCTCAGACAGTTCAATGATTGGTACTTTACAACTGTCGTCTGGATAGTGTCCTGGGTTAGTTGTGTATGTGTACTAACCTCTTCTAATCCTCTTAATCGTATACAAGTACTCAATAACACTATAACTATATTACCTTACTTTACATTAGTGTTGTTTTAGTTTAACAAAAATGGCTGGTTTTAGTTATAGTTATAGTATGCCTTGTTTCTCAAACTTTTAGTTTAGTTATATTTTAAACTTAACTAAAGAAAATAATATTAGGTGAGTTTTAGTTTTAGTTAACTAACTAAAAGTGCCCATTGTTGGCTATTTTTCATTTTAGTTAGTTATAGTTATTACAGTAGACTTGTAACTTAGTTATAGTTTCGTTAACAAAAAGTCATAATGCCTACTGAAAAGGGTTTTAGTTATAGTTATAGTTAACTAAAACAACACTAGTTTACATACTATAATGGGAGCTATACTTTAATAAGGTGGTAGTCAATTTTTTTTCATTGCAATCACCATTCCAAATAATTGTATTTCAACATTTGTATACATGTTGCCCAAAAAAATTCTTTCTTACGACAATTCTAGGTATGTGTATTGTTCTTCTGGGCCCTGTACTTCATAGGCAGAGAGTTGATTTATCCAGACTTTATGGAGAATTACATTCCAGCTAATTCTGCTCTTAATCATGGATGGGTATGATAATTATGTATGTTTAGATTTTACTATAGTGATCATAAATTCAGTCAATCCATTCTTTTTTCCTAATCGTCTGTTTTTGACATTGAATGTCTTTTTCACAATTGAAGCATTTATCCATCCTTCTATCCATCCTCACATACATTCATCCATCCATCCACCTGTACATTCATTCATTCATTCATCCATTCATCCTCACATACATTCATCCATCCATCCACCTATACTGAGGCTATACATTCATTCATTCATTCATCCATTCATCCTCACATTCATTCATCCATCCATCCACCTATACATTTCATTCATTCATTCATCCATCCATTCATCCTCACATACATTCATCCATCCATCCACCTGTACATTCATTCATTCATTCATCCATTCATCCTCACATACATTCATCCATCCATCCACCTATACTGAGGCTATACATTCATTCATTCATTCATTCATTCATCCATTCGTCCTCACATACATTCATCCATCCATCCACCTATACATTCATTCATTCATTCATCCATCCATTCATCCTCACATACATTCATCCATCCATCCGCCTATACATTCATTCATTCATTCATTCATCCATTCATCCTCACATACATTCATCCATCCATCCACCTGTACATTCATTCATTCATTCATCCATTCATCCTCACATACATTCATCCATCCATCCACCTATACTGAGGCTATACATTCATTCATTCATTCATCCATTCATCCTCACATACATTCATCCATCCATCCACCTATACATTCATTCATTCATTCATCCATCCATTCATCCTCACATACATTCATCCATCCATCCACCTATACTGAGGCTATACGTTCATTCATTCATTCATCCATTCATCCTCACATACATTCATCCATCCATCCACCTATACATTCATTCTTCCAACCATCTGTCCATCCACTTTACATTTATTCATCCATCCATCCACCTGTACATTCATTCATTCATTCATCCATTCATCCTCACATACATTCATCCATCCATCCACCTATACTGAGGCTATACATTCATTCATTCATTCATCCATTCATCCTCACATACATTCATCCATCCATCCACCTATACATTCATTCATTCATTCATCCATCCATTCATCCTCACATACATTCATCCATCCATCCACCTATACTGAGGCTATACGTTCATTCATTCATTCATCCATTCATCCTCACATACATTCATCCATCCATCCACCTATACATTCATTCTTCCAACCATCTGTCCATCCACTTTACATTTATTCATCTATTCATCCACCTATCAATCCATCCTCACATACATTCACTCATCCATCCATCATTCCATACATTCACTCATCCATCCATCATTCATCTATCTGTACATTCATCCATTCATACTAGCTTACAGCCATCTCAGCTATTCAATCTATCTATATCTATCTATAAATTATGTATGTATGTATGTATCTATATATGTATCTATAAGGGCATAAGCAAAGGTGGTAACATTCGAAGGTTCGTTATAATTCCTTACCTTTGAATGTAGAATCCAAAGGTTCGCAATTAACACGTGGTTAATTATTTGCTGCAATAATTATTTATAACTCTTAATTAATTATTACGTTTGTCACGTGGAGATTGATAATGGCTAAGAGTGAGGAGACCATGGACGAGAGTGTGGACTTTCAAAACCAGAATGTACTGAATCTCATCTGCCATCTTCTGAATTAAGAGGTCTCTCATTAGATAAACAGGTACAAAGTTAACACATTCATAGTGTTACACCTTTGTGAACCTTCTTGTTCTAGTTGAAACAAACCTTCGAAGGTGTAAAAATCACCTTTGTTTATGCCCTGGTATCTATCCATGTATCCTATCTAAATGTGCATTTATTCTTTCTCAGCACACTTTTCCAATGGTTGCAGTTATTCTTGAGAGTGTTCTAGTATTTCATCATTATCCATCTAACATAGTAGTTGGTTTCACAACACTTGCTGTCGCTTCTGGTTATACAATATGGTACTTGTCATGATAGTGGATGGACGAATGGATTGATGGATGGACAAAAGGATTGATGGATGGATAGATGGATGGATGGATGGATGGATGGAGGGATGGACAGACGGAAGCACAGACAGATGGATAGATGAATGGATTAATGGATTGATATTAATAATTGGTTAGATGAATGGATTGATTGATTGATCAATAATATAGACCATTATTTTTACATTGGTATCAGTGGGTGATTGAGTGATGTAACCAATATTGTTATAAGTGTACTAATAATGTCATTTCGTATTACTGTAATATCATGGTTTCATTTCAGGTCATTTCAACATACAGCAACATCTCACAAGCCTTCTGTGGCCCCAGGAGCCACCAGAGGCAACCTCAGAGGTTAAAACATTTCCTGGGAGAGCATACCCTTGCTTTGCATGATCTGTTATTTTCCCTCTAACAAAAAATCTGTATGAAACCATGCCTATGACATACAAAACCTTTTCGAAACAGATACCAGTAGCTAGCTGTAATATCTAGAGCCCTGGTAATATCTGTTATTGTTATGAGTAGAATAGGTAGGTATTAGTGATGTACCGATAAGAGATTTTACTGATATTCCAAAACTGATAATTACTTTAGATGTGTACCAACAACCAATGCTGATCCAATATTATATCTATACCTTCTGGCTTCTGATTCTTTGAATGAAAATCTCAATAATTATGAGTGTCATAAAAGCAATTAATGATGCTATAATCACAAGAAATGACATTATTAGTACACTTATTACAATACCGATAATGATCGATACTGATCACTGATCCGATTATCGATACATTACTAGTAGTTATATGAAGTCAATAATCAGTTTAATGGAATATTAGTAAAATATCGATACATGAACTAAACCAATGGATGTATATATACAATGGTATTCATTCCTATAGGATATTAGTAATGCATGGATAGACCTAATATTTAATTGTCAATTCCTATAGGATATTAGTAATGCATGGATGGATGCATGGATGCATGGAGGCATGGATGGATGGACATATGGATGGATGCATGGATGGATGATGCATGGTGGATGCATAGATGCATGGATGGATGCATGGATAGACAGATAGAGCTAATACTTTATTATCAACTCCAACAGGATATTAGTGATTTATTCAAAGACACAAACATGGATATATCCATTCATGAAGTCTTTTACTCCCTTTACATTTGCATTATTCGTATTGTTTTCATTTTTTGCTGGCCTCATTTTTTGTTGGATTGGAAAATTAATATCATACTTGAGATGGAAAGGTAAAATTGATCTAATTTAAACTTCTTTGTTACTACAATGCATTCACTTCAAATAACATATTTAACCATGAAATGATATGAAAGTGTTTGTATTACATTTAATCAACACGTAAAGTATAATAACACAACTAAATCATTTGATATCTTGTAGTGTTGTTTCAATAATGATCACTTAGTTATAATTATAGTATAGCGGTTTCTCAATCTTTCAGTTATAGTTATAGTCAATTAACTAAGGTAATATTGAGCTTACTAAATGGGTTTTAGTTTTAGTTAACTAAGTGCCCATTATTTGCCATTTTTTGTTTTAGTTAGTTATAGTTATTGCAATGGACTTGTAATTTAGTTATAGTTTAGTTAACATACTCAAGTTAAATGTATATCTAGCCTCCACGGATGCCATCGGGTGGAGTAATGAAGTTCATTCATGTTTGCCATTCACTATGACCTCAGAAAAATGTTCATAACTTTAGTTTGGAAGGGCCAGAAATCTTTTTATTTGCACCATTTTTATATAATCATCCTTCTCGTCTTTTTTTTTGTGTGTGTTCAATCTATTGCTTCATTATTGAGTTACATTATAATTATGTACATATTAGCCTTATGACATTAAACTATACAATATAGTACATATATAGTCATCACCTCATCATTTTGAGGTCATTGTGAGTGTGAACATACTTTAGTAACATTAATTATACCATGCTAATTATATCTTATGAAGGCTGGGTATGAGGATATAATATGAGTTTATGAAGCTATTCCTTCATTACAGATCGATTCCAAGCAATTTATGAAATGGAAGAGGAAAGTTACATTGCTGTTAATGACGAAGATGAAGATGAAGATTGAAATATACTTTAGTATATAAATTTTATGATTTCTTCAGGTTTCATTAATGTTTCTGGAAGTCTACTTTCAATGAATTTTAGGTTTATTTTTTGTAATATAATTATTCGTAATTATTATTTAATTCATTAATTATTATGCGAATATACATTATGCTGAATAAAAGAGGATGTAACTTCAGGCTCTCTGGATATAGGCTGTCAGTTGCATTTAATTAAATTGTTAGGAAGGGCATGTTTATGATATTAGGCATGACTGTACATCAGGGCTTGAAATGTTAATTATTTATTCATGAGGGTGTGGTCAATTATTATTTTAATTAAATTCATCACTTATACTAAGTAAATTAAGTAATACATCAAACTTTAAGCTACAGAGTTATTCAGTATCATGTACAATAACATTAATTAAACTTAGCTAGTAAACTGGAGCAGCAAAAGGACAAGCAACTATATAACCATACTGGTGTCGCTACCAATTATATATTTACACATAACTGACATGACTAAGCTAGCAAGCAACTGTAGAGATTAACTTAATTATGAAATGTTTGGTAACTACTAACTACGATTTTAGGGTCTCGTACCCAAATCAGAGCTTGAGGTTTGGTTAACTCTGGGTCTGGTAATTTTAACCTGAAAAAAGGGGGTAGATGCAGTAATTTTAATTAATTTTAATAATTACAAATCGTCTGGCTATGTGCTACCAGAAAGGAGGTAGTTACTTACAGAATCAAACTGGCAATTAAACTAAATATTAACCAAGGTAATTTCTTGTTGATTAAAAATAAATTTTAATTAGCTGTGAGTATGTTCTAAGAGTATTTGTCAAACTTGACATCCATCCTTATTTAATTAATGATTATATATATATATATATATATATATATATATCTCGTCTATTTATAGTAGACTACCTAGCTATATATATATCGATGTAATAATAATTTCAAGAATGAGTGGATGGTTTCAGAAGAAACAACGTCATAGCTATGGCGGAGAGAAAAAGAAGAGATCTTATTCAGTGTGAGTCCCAGATAATTATAACATTTTTAAAACAACACCCTCTCAATCCATACATCCCATCTGTCCCATACATATATACATGTGCATCTATTTATCCATCCATCTGCACATCCAGGGATCAAAACAGCATTCATTAATATTCATGCTACACCACGCCTCTCTCTGACCAAGTATTATATACTCCATATAATACATGGGTTAGAGGTGTGGGTCATGAATATTAATGAGGTACCATTTTTGTCATTATTTATCCATCTATTTAGGCATGTACACTTATATTGATTTAATTTGACCATTTTAGTTGTACATGGCTAGCCATCAAAGATCTTTAACCCACCAATTCCCGGTTCTCAAGACTGGGGCATTCAGTGTTACATATTTTCTTAGCCATTGTGGCTGCTTATTTTCCAAGCCATTGTGGCTGATTGTTAGTACGATTTTCCTAAGCTGAAGTGGTTGCTCTAATATTTTTAAAGCCCTTTGTGGATGTGCTTAATGAATTTTCTAAGCCATTGTGGCTGCTTGTTTGTTTGTTGTGTGTGTTTGTCTACGCCTATTGCTAGCATGCTAGGCACATGAATTTTCATGTACTTATAGTATGTCTAGTTTATCACAATTTTAGTTATAATTAATTAACTAAAACAATTTATGGCTTACTAAAATGGTTTTAGTTTCAGTTAACTAACTAAAAATGCCCATTATTGGCCAATTTTCATTTTAGTTAGTTAAAGTAGTAGACATGTAATTTAATTATAGTTTAGTTAACTACAATCCTTACTAAAAGAGGTAGTTATATTTAATTAAAACAACAGTAATTAGACCCATTTTTATGGCTTCTCACATCAAACACTTCCATCTTCTACTCCTACCCCTTACTCCTCCTCCTCCTCCTTTTCCTCCTCTCTTCATAGGAGTGACAAAGAAGGTGAAGACTCCCCTCGTGCAGTTTGCCTAACCAGTGATAATCTTGGTACCCATAATCCATTGGACTGGGCTAATGTCCCTTTGTTATTACAAGTTAAGTTTCCTCATTGGAAGGAACAAACATTTCCATCACCTACACAAATGAAGAAAAACCATAATGATGAACAAGGTAGGTTTACATGTAGATGAATGGACGGTGGTGTGGAAACACCCAGTCATGCAGGACATTGTCCGATAAATCTAGTGAATGTCTGGTAAATTGAAACTAAACTGTATACAAAGTATATGGGGAGCAAGACAAGAGTGGTGAAAATAGGTCAAAATGTCCGGTAGTTGGCTCAATGTTTCCACACCTCTGTGAATGGAACAGACAGGACACAACACAGGTCAGTATTGCATTCCAAAGTTGTTTTTATTGGAACGAAAAAAAATAAACAGTAAATTGAAATAAAGCTAAAAGAGGAAAGTGAAAAAATTCTGGTAGTTACTGTGAATCGAACCCAGGGTCACCGACTTTACCCACCAGTGCTCTCAAATCTGATTGGTTGTTCAAATGCTTCTCATTAATTATTGAAAGTATTGTATTATTTTGGGGAAAAAAGTATTATAGAAATGAATGAGCTAACACCTCACATAATAATTATTATTAAGATATAGTTAGTTATGAGGTCACGACAGGGACTAATTATTTAAAGATAAGTTTGTTTTAATTCAGCATAGATAAATAAACAGTGTCTAGGATTGGCGATAATGATACCATTATCAGGGAGGAAACATATCTCTGTGATTGCTTTGTGGTGTCATCATTCATTAATCATGGCTGCTTTTCTCATACCTGAAACATAACACTCTATTATTTTGATTATCCATTCTTGTAGAACATTAGAAATGTATATTTCAACTAGAATAGTTATGAGTTCAAATGCAGCTTTCTTCCTTTTTTTCAAATCAACTTCTCCAGTCAGTTCTAAGGGTGGTTGAAGGCTATTTATATGCATAGTTCTGAAGACAGAAGACATACAAGTCCTACTTGTATTATATGATATATACAATGAGAGATTATAAACATACAATCTCATTATACAATCTCATTATACAATCTCATATCATTGTTATTGTTCTGTGACTCTGACATTGTTCCATATTAGGAGACAAAGTACAAGTATAATTTCTATTACAGTGATAGTAATGATAATATTAAACCTACGATATATCGATAATCCAGAAACTATAATGATAATTATGTGATATGATTATGTGATATGTTATAAATTCTAATTAATTAATAACTGCCCATGGTATCACTGTAATCTATGGTATAAGGTTTGGAGCTTCTATTATGTGTATTTAAACATGATTCAGTTGAACCTGCAGTGAGACAGACAGATTGATACATGTAGATAGATCTATAGACAGACAGGCAGATAGACAGACAGACGGACAGATAGACGGACAGATAGATAAACAGACAGACAGACAGACAGACAAATAGACAGATAGATAGACAGACATACAGATAAATAGATAGATAGATAGATAGATAGATAGATAGATAGATAGATAGATAGACAGGTAGATAGATAGATAGATAGACAGACAGACAGATGGATATATTAATTAATTAAATTAATCTTTCTTCATTCAGAAGTTCCTTTCAAGAAGACTAGTGGTAACACAGTAATACCTGATAATACGATTCCTTATATTGTAAGTTGAAAATAGCAACTTGATACACAATATACAGACCACATGATACACTATGTACAGAGCACATGATACACTATGTACAGAGCACATGATACACTATGTACAGAGCACATGATACACTATGTACAGACCACATGATACACTATGTACAGAGCACATGATACACAATGTACAGACCACATGATACACAATGTACAGACCACATGATACACTATATACAGACCACATGATACACAATGTACAGACCACATGATACACAATGTACAGACCATATGATACACTATGTACAGACCAAATATGACATGTACAAACAGACATATACCCTATCTACCAGTACACGTAATGGAATTCCATTGTTCCAATGTTCTCTGATAGTACTGTTGAAGTGAAAATAATATTATACAGGTTGTTGTTGTATTTCATATTTTGTGGTTTGAATATATTTAATTATCATTTCATATCTGAATAATAAGTATACAAATTGAAATTATGACTATTTGAGCAATAATTTATATTTCTATTTACTATTTTATGTATGTATGTATGTATGTATGTATGTATGTATGTATGTATGTATGTATGTATGTATGTATGTATGTTGTATTTACATGTATGTCGTTATGTGTGTGTGTATGTTTGTACATGTATGTACGTATGTACGTATGTATGTATGTATGTATGTATGTATGTATGTATGTATGTATGTATGTGTGTATGTATGTATGTATGTATATATGTATGTACATGTATGTATATATGTATGTATGTATGTATATATGTATGTATGTATGTGTGTATGTATGTACATACATGTATATATGTATATACATGTATGTATAATAATAATATAATCATACATTATTATAGGTAATGGATAAAGATACCTTGGTTACTATTGCTCTCAAGTTCGATACTACTCCTGCAGAAATTGCTCGAGTGAATAAGAAAATAGGAACAAGTCTCATACACCCTGGAGAGGTAGATAGAGGAATAACTGATCTATTCCTCTTTCTGTCTTTATCACTACATACATACATGTATATACAGGCATAATACATACGTACGTGCTACAGTATAGGTCAATAATATGTCACCATACAGTAACAGTAATTATCTTAGTTCTACTGTTAGTATAGTATAGTAATTACTGTCTCCTACTGTGGTGTTGAATTGACAAGTACACCAATTACTGTTAAAACTACTGTTGAACTACTGTAGTGTGAAAATGGAACTACCGAGTAATTACTGTACTGCATGGTGACTTTTTATTGACATATACTGTATATACGTATGTACATACATACATACATGTAGTTACACCTACCTCCTTCCATTTTCCTCCATTCCCATTGCCCTACCCTTCTCTGTCCCTCATCTTCAATCCACCTCTCACTTGCCATTATCAAACTCTAATCTTTTTCTCTTAGCTGTTGTATATACCTGATTGTAGTGCTACTCCTTGTCTAATTCAATCATCCCAATCAAGTGAAAACGAACAAGAGAAGTCTACAGACAGTCCTAAAGAGAAAGTGGTTATGAAAAGCGATGAGTTTGAAAGAGGAAGATCTTCCAGTCTTATGGAACTAAAAGATGAAGTTTCCAAAGATCACATCTGTGTGTCTGCAAAATTTATGTCTGAGCAGGTATGTATGTATGTATGTATGTATGTATGTATGTATGTATGTATGTATGTATGTGTGTGTGTGTGTGTGTGTGTATGTATGTGTGTATGTATGTATGTATGTTGTATTTACATGTATGTCGTTATGTGTGTGTGTATGTTTGTATGTACGTATGTATGTATGTATGTATGTATGTATGTATGTATGTACAACTATATGTATGTATGTATATTGTTTGTATGTGTGTGTGTGTGTATGTATGTACGTATGTATGTATGTATGTATGTATGTATGCATGTATGTATGTATTTATGTGTGTGTGTATGTTTGGGAGTTTTTGTTACGAACTCTCGCAACAGAACCTTTCAACCCTATCCCGTAGGCAAGGTGAAAGGGGTGCATCGGCTGTTTCAAACTGTTACCCTTTGAGTCAACCCCTAAGGCTGCACAATCCTATCCTATTTGTATTGCATATTTTTAGGTTTTCCGAAATCGGAATTGTTGAACACTCATTTCCCTGTGTATATAATAAGTTAATTAATCTTTAGCCTAAGACGAGAGAAACTTTACAATACCCAAGTGGTAGCTTAAACATACATATGTACATATATACTTTGCTATCAATTTAAGGTTTGGGAGACTGGCAGCCTGTTCTTGAGAAGCAGGAATGGGGTTTAAAACGTTTTTATGGCGCCAACTCTCACCACTCTGACAGTCTCCCATTGTTAAAATATCATGATTGTTAATTTAGTCTAGGTTCTTTGTTATACTCAGGCTTTGGTATAAAAAACACATCACATAACTAACCTGTTTCCAACATGTGGAGATAACTAATTATAAATTCAGTGCGCATGCGCATTTCCTCACGTGTTTAATTTTTGAAATTAAAAACTTTTTTATTTTTAATTAATTTTTTTTTATTTTATTTTATTTTATTTTATTTTTTTTATTTTTTTTTTGTAAATTAAATTAATTTAATTTAGTTTATTATTATTATTATATTTTTTGTATGTATGTATGTATGTATGTATGTATGTATGTGTGTGTGTGTGTGTGTGTGTGTGTATGTATGTGTGTGTGTGTGTGTGTGTGTGTGTATGTATGTATGTATGTATGTATGTATGTATGTATGTATGTATGTATGTATGTATGTATGTATCTATATATGTATGTATGTATGTATGTATGTATGTATGTATGTATGTATGTATGTATGTATGTATGTATGTATGTATGTATGTATGTATGTGTGTGTGTGTGTGTGTGTGTGTGTGTGTGTGTGTGTGTGTGTGTATGTATGTATGTATGTATGTATGTATGTATGTATGTATGTATGTATGTATGTATGTATGTAAAAAAACCCACAGAGGTGGGGACTATGATGAGGTCCCCACCTCTGTGGGGACCTCATCATAATACTATATGCATTTTATTTATTTATTTACTTATTTGTTTGTTTCTTGGGACTTGCTTATTTGTATGTATAGAGATTTAGTATTAATTAAGGCTGTTTTTATTTAAGAGCTTGTGGAGAAGGCTGCAAATTAATTAATTGGAACTATACATATATATACGTAAATATATATATTTTATTTGCATATGTCTATAGTTATATAGTTATACATATATGCAACTGTATCTGGGTAAGGGGGTCTCACTTGGTTTCTGTACTTATAAAAAATGATTAAATAAGCTCTCTTTTCTCTTAAATTTGCAAAGGTTAAAAAGTTGTTATCGGGATTTGAGTGTTCTCCGAGTATGGTTTGTTCAAATTAGCTTGTTCTTATAAAACAATTTTTTTTATTTTTATTTTATCATTTATAAATTGTTTGACTGCACAACACCAAGGGGCTTCGTCAAATTTGTTACAAGCCACCACCACAAGGGTGGCTGCAGCCACTGGGTAGACTGCTGGCCATTCAGCAACGTCACCGATGTCTGACTCGCCAGTGGTCGGAAATTTCGAACTCAAGGTTCTCCCACTCGGACCCGTGAGGGATTTAGTATGTTTGGGAGTTTTTGTTACGAACTCTCGCAACAGAACCTTTCAACCCTATCCCGTAGGCAAGGTGAAAGGGGTGCATCGGCTGTTTCAAACTGTTACCCTTTGAGTCAACCCCTAAGGCTGCACAATCCTATCCTATTTGTATTGCATATTTTTAGGTTTTCCGAAATCGGAATTGTTGAACACTCATTTCCCTGTGTATATAATAAGTTAATTAATCTTTAGCCTAAGACGAGAGAAACTTTACAATACCCAAGTGGTAGCTTAAACATACATATGTACATATATACTTTGCTATCAATTTAAGGTTTGGGAGACTGGCAGCCTGTTCTTGAGAAGCAGGAATGGGGTTTAAAACGTTTTTATGGCGCCAACTCTCACCACTCTGACAGTCTCCCATTGTTAAAATATCATGATTGTTAATTTAGTCTAGGTTCTTTGTTATACTCAGGCTTTGGTATAAAAAACACATCACATAACTAACCTGTTTCCAACATGTGGAGATAACTAATTATAAATTCAGTGCGCATGCGCATTTCCTCACGTGTTTAATTTTTGAAATTAAAAACTTTTTTATTTTTAATTAATTTTTTTTTATTTTATTTTATTTTATTTTATTTTTTTTATTTTTTTTTTGTAAATTAAATTAATTTAATTTAGTTTATTATTATTATTATATTTTTTGTATGTATGTATGTATGTATGTATGTATGTATGTGTGTGTGTGTGTGTGTGTGTGTGTATGTATGTGTGTGTGTGTGTGTGTGTGTGTGTATGTATGTATGTATGTATGTATGTATGTATGTATGTATGTATGTATGTATGTATGTATGTATCTATATATGTATGTATGTATGTATGTATGTATGTATGTATGTATGTATGTATGTATGTATGTATGTATGTATGTATGTATGTATGTATGTGTGTGTGTGTGTGTGTGTGTGTGTGTGTGTGTGTGTGTGTGTGTATGTATGTATGTATGTATGTATGTATGTATGTATGTATGTATGTATGTATGTATGTATGTAAAAAAACCCACAGAGGTGGGGACTATGATGAGGTCCCCACCTCTGTGGGGACCTCATCATAATACTATATGCATTTTATTTATTTATTTACTTATTTGTTTGTTTCTTGGGACTTGCTTATTTGTATGTATAGAGATTTAGTATTAATTAAGGCTGTTTTTATTTAAGAGCTTGTGGAGAAGGCTGCAAATTAATTAATTGGAACTATACATATATATACGTAAATATATATATTTTATTTGCATATGTCTATAGTTATATAGTTATACATATATGCAACTGTATCTGGGTAAGGGGGTCTCACTTGGTTTCTGTACTTATAAAAAATGATTAAATAAGCTCTCTTTTCTCTTAAATTTGCAAAGGTTAAAAAGTTGTTATCGGGATTTGAGTGTTCTCCGAGTATGGTTTGTTCAAATTAGCTTGTTCTTATAAAACAATTTTTTTAATTTTTATTTTATCATTTATAAATTGTTTGACTGCACAACACCAAGGGGCTTCGTCAAATTTGTTACAAGCCACCACCACAAGGGTGGCTGCAGCCACTGGGTAGACTGCTGGCCATTCAGCAACGTCACCGATGTCTGACTCGCCAGTGGTCGGAAATTTCGAACTCAAGGTTCTCCCACTCGGACCCGTGAGGGATTTAGTATGTTTGGGAGTTTTTGTTACGAACTCTCGCAACAGAACCTTTCAACCCTATCCCGTAGGCAAGGTGAAAGGGGTGCATCGGCTGTTTCAAACTGTTACCCTTTGAGTCAACCCCTAAGGCTGCACAATCCTATCCTATTTGTATTGCATATTTTTAGGTTTTCCGAAATCGGAATTGTTGAACACTCATTTCCCTGTGTATATAATAAGTTAATTAATCTTTAGCCTAAGACGAGAGAAACTTTACAATACCCAAGTGGTAGCTTAAACATACATATGTACATATATACTTTGCTATCAATTTAAGGTTTGGGAGACTGGCAGCCTGTTCTTGAGAAGCAGGAATGGGGTTTAAAACGTTTTTATGGCGCCAACTCTCACCACTCTGACAGTCTCCCATTGTTAAAATATCATGATTGTTAATTTAGTCTAGGTTCTTTGTTATACTCAGGCTTTGGTATAAAAAACACATCACATAACTAACCTGTTTCCAACATGTGGAGATAACTAATTATAAATTCAGTGCGCATGCGCATTTCCTCACGTGTTTAATTTTTGAAATTAAAAACTTTTTTATTTTTAATTAATTTTTTTTTATTTTATTTTATTTTATTTTATTTTTTTTATTTTTTTTTTGTAAATTAAATTAATTTAATTTAGTTTATTATTATTATTATATTTTTTGTATGTATGTATGTATGTATGTATGTATGTATGTGTGTGTGTGTGTGTGTGTGTGTGTATGTATGTGTGTGTGTGTGTGTGTGTGTGTGTATGTATGTATGTATGTATGTATGTATGTATGTATGTATGTATGTATGTATGTATGTATGTATCTATATATGTATGTATGTATGTATGTATGTATGTATGTATGTATGTATGTATGTATGTATGTATGTATGTATGTATGTATGTATGTGTGTGTGTGTGTGTGTGTGTGTGTGTGTGTGTGTGTGTGTGTGTATGTATGTATGTATGTATGTATGTATGTATGTATGTATGTATGTATGTATGTATGTATGTACAACTATATGTATGTATGTATATTGTTTGTATGTGTGTGTGTGTGTATGTATGTACGTATGTATGTATGTATGTATGTATGTATGCATGTATGTATGTATTTATGTGTGTGTGTATGTATGTATGTACATACGTACATACTATACGTGTATGTACATGTACATGTATGTACATGTAAGTACATGTACATGTACATGTATGTATGTTTGTGTATACATATACATAGGAACATTGCATCTTCTATTATCTAGCTTTGTATCCTTGGATGTCTTCTAATTAATGCCCAGTCTGTCATGTTCCAACCAGATATTGTAGACCCACTTGTAGAGGATAATGGACAGGAACCTTATGAGGTACTAATCCCTATCAGTGAAATAGTACACGCCTACATAATGAAGGAATACACCAAGCCTGGAACGAAGTATGAATATCTTGTCTAACAAGTTTTATACTAATTTTTCTTTTTTTTTTTTTTGTTGCGCAGTCTGAAAAGCCCTTTACGAAACTCTGATTCAACTGGTAATTCCAACCCCTCTCGTCCTTCTACTCCTCCCCCTCCATTTTCACACTCTTCAACAAGTGAATCTGATGAATCACACACTTACAATATTCAGGAAACCGACCAATCAGATTTGAGGACTAACAATGATACACTTGTGAACAAATCTGATTCCACTAAAGAGAATGAGCTTGGGAATGTTGAACAGAATCAGTCTCTGTCTACAACAAATAATGACTCTGAGAACGAGTCTGAGTCTGTTAAACAGAATCAGTCTCTGCCTACATTAAACAATGAGTCTGAGGTGAAGGAGGTCGAGTCTGAGTCTGTTGAACAGAATCAGTCTCTGCCTACAACAAACATTGAGTCTGAGGTGAAGGAGAATGAGTCTGTTGAACAAAATCAGACTCTGTCTAGTGAATCTAAGACGAAGGAGAATGAATCTGAGTCTGAGGTGAAGGATGGGAACGAGTCTTTTGAGGTTAAGAATTTGTCCAAGTCAAGCAGCAATGAATCTGAGATGGATGCTGTTAAAGAGGAGTCTGATTCCAGTTCTGCCAGAACAGGCACGAGGACACGAACAGATACCCTAAATTCTGAAAGCTTATATCCGGAATCAGAAAAGGAGACTCAAGCATCGTCAAAATCATCATTTGAAGAAATCAAATCAAGCGAACTCAATCTCACTGCTGAGGAAATATTCTGGTACTTCTTATACATCAGGGTTTCTCAGAGTTCTCAACAGAGTACCACTGCTCCTGTCGTTGGTATCGAGATACCTTTAAAAATGATGAACAGTAAAATACATTCACCCGGTATACAGACCGTGAGAACATGGTTTATATTTGCAATACCAAATAAAAGGTAGTATACTATATATAGTAACTAGTAATGATACTATATATAGTAACTAGTGATGATACTATAATATAGTAACTAGTAATGATACTATATATAGTAACTAGTAATGATACTATATATAGTAACTAGTAATGATACTATATATAGTAACTAGTAATGATACTATATATAGTAACTAGTAATGATACTATATATAGTAACTAGTAATGATACTATATATAGTAACTAGTAATGAAACTATATATAGTAACTAGTGATGATACTATATATAGTAACTAGTAATGATACTATATATAGTATAGTAACTAGTAATAATACTATATATAGTAACTAGTAATGATACTATATATAGTAACTAGTAATGATACTATATATAGTAACTAGTAATGATACTATATAATAGTGATAGTAATGATACTATATATAGTAACTAGTAATTATAGTAACTAGTAATGATACTATATATAGTAACTAGTAATGATACTATATATAGTGATAGTAATGATACTATATATAGTAACTAGTAATGATACTATATATAGTAACTAGTAATGATACTATATATAGTAACTAGTAATGATACTATATATAGTAACTAGTAATGATACTATATATAGTAACTAGTAATGATACTATATATAGTAACTAGTAATGATACTATATATAGTAACTAGTAATGATACTATATATAGTAACTAGTAATGAAACTATATATAGTAACTAGTGATGATACTATATATAGTAACTAGTAATGATACTATATATAGTAACTAGTAATGATACTATA
>OX345641.1:725459-757959 GCA_947044365.1 Petrosia ficiformis | reverse complement strand
CTATCCATCCATCCATCCATCCATCCATTCATTCATCTATCCATCCATCCATCCATCCATCCATCCATCCAGCTATCCAGCTATCCAATCTATTTATCAACATATCCTTTTACTTCTTCAGGATTAATTGTATGGATGTAGAGAATAATCTTCCTCTTCCCACATTAGTAGAGCCCTCAGACTTGTTAGATATCATACATATTAGAAAGGTACATGTGTATGTATGTATGTATGTATGTATGTATGTATGTATGTATGTATGTATGTATCGTAAAACTACATGTATGAAACTGAGTGCATGTTAAGCTATGTATGTACATGTATATACATGTACATGAATAATTATTGTATGTGTATGTATGTGTCGTATGTACTATATATATACTCAATTTTTATGTATTTCTGTCATTCTAGCTGATGATTCATCTATTGGGTAATGCTGTCGGTCATGACTGGTATCCAGTTTATAGCACATTCAAACATGGATTTAGTTTAAGTACTATGTATAGAAATATGTTGGAATTTCAAGGTTCTCCGGTACTGTTAGTTGTACAAGATAGTTTTGGAAAGGTAAGTAAGGATAGATAAATATACTATTGATATATACGGATAAATAGATAGATAGGTAGACAGACAGTCGGAACCAAACAGATAGTAAGATGGATTTAAGTACTATGTATAGAAATATGTTGGAATTTGAAGGATCTCCGGTACTGTTAGTAGTGTTGGAAAGGTAAGAAAAGAAATGGGGATTGATAGATAGATATGTTGACAGACAGTCAGAGTTGACTAGATAGATAGATAGATAGATAGATATATAGAGAGTAATAGATAGATATGTTGACAGACAGTCAGAGTTGACTAGATAGATAGATAGATGCTAAAATGAAAGATATTAATGGCATGCAGGAACAGATAAATATATATATAGATAGACCAAGTCAGATAGACAAATAAATATACCATGGTTGCAGTTAGATAGAGAGATACACATGGTCAGATAGATAGATAGACATAGTCAGATAGATAGATAGACACAGTGAGATAGATAGATGGACATAGTCAGATAGATAGATATACCCAGTAGAGATAGATGGATTTACAAATGAATTAAGATGACATGATATATTCTTTTAATGCCCTCTTCTGTTCCTCTCTAGTTATTTGGGGCTATGGTCCCTTCTCATTTAAGAGTTAGCGAACGGTTTTATGGGACTGGCGAGTCGTTTCTATTTTCATTTGATGAGAGCAATGAGATGCAGATTTTCCACTGGACTGGTGCCAATGATTATGTAGTTAAAGGAAGTATTGACAGTATAGCATTTGGAAGTGGAGAGTAAGTGGATGTATCATATCTTCTAATAAATAGATAGTAATATTGAAACATTGTCGCATAATATACTACTCCTAATGTACTCCTCTTCTCCTAATGTACTCATCCACTCCTAATGTACTCCTCTTCTCCTAATGTACTCATCCACTCCTAATGTACTCCTCTTCTCCTAATGTACTCATCCACTCCTAATGTACTCCTCTTCTCCTAATATACTCATCCACTCCTAATGTACTCCTCTTTTCCTAATATACTCATCCCATCTTAATGTACTCATCCACTCCTAATATACTCATCCCATCTTAATGTACTCCTCTTCTCCTAATATACTCATCCACTCTTAATGTACTCTTCTCCAATGTACTCATCCACTCCTAATGTACTCATCCCCTCCTAATATACTCATCCAATCTTAATGTACTCCTCTTGTCCTAATGTACTCCTCCTCTTCCTCTCCAGTGGTTATTTTGGTCTCTGGTTGGACCAGTCTCTATATCGTGGAAGTAGTGCGACATGTACAACTTACAACAATGAACATTTGGGTACCAAACAAGACTTTATAATTCATGGGGTAGAAGCGTGGGGTTTTGTGTAAACTGGTTTCTCCTCCTCCTTACCATTTTCCTCCTCTTTATCAATAAAAATTATGTCAATGCAGCAACATGTGTATTGTATCATGTGACTATCATGTGATGTTTCTATGTATCATTTTATCGTCCTGTTTGTACATGCATAATTGTAATGACATTTCATTTATCAAAAATTCATAATTAATTATTATTTGGGAATGGAATGCAAGTATGAATTATTTTTGTAATTCCTCGACGTCAATTCCATATTTTGTTCTCAAGAGTTCTATTTGGTCTTTTTTCAAGTCTTTATTTAGCTTCTTAAAGGCCTGATAATAAATAATTTAAAAATGAAAATAATAAAGAGATAGATAATAGAAGATAAATGAAAGGATGAATAGAAGATTAGAGAGATAGAAGATTAGATGATAGAAGATAAGAGGGATAGAAGATAAGAGGGATAGAAGATTAGAAAGATAAATGATAGGACAAATAGAAGATAAGATGATAGAAGATTAGATGATAGAAGATAAGAGGGATAGAAGATTAGATTATTGGATGATCGAAGATTAGAGGATTGGATGATAAAAGATTAGATAATTGGATAAATAGGAGAATAGATTGATGTATAAGACTAGACATTTAATGAATATAGATAGAATCATAAATACATGTAGATGGTTACATTTAGACACAGATAGATACAACGTACATAGATACATGTAGATAGATAGACACACAGATAGATATAGACTGAAGATTATTCATTATACATACCTTATGAGGTTGATAATATAGCACAACCAGATATCTGTTACACACATTAAAGCCTGATAAATGCTCACAAGCATTCTTAGCGTCAAATATATCCTCATATACAACAAATGCAGTACCACGTGTGTTAGCAGCACATCCCCTGTGTGAAAAGTGAAAAATAGATAGATAGATAGATAGAGCTATGTGACTTCTAAAAGGGAATATGGGTGTAAATAAAATTTAGGTATTGTAATTAATACATGCCACAGTGATAAGGGTGTGGTCCATTGAACCTAGGGCCAACTACCTTTGTTAGGGTCTTGCGTTAACATTTTTAAAACCCACTTTACATTCCATCAACTTCTATGGCTAAGGTGATTGGCCATGGCTCGGTGGACCACGCCCTTTTCGCTGTAACATATAATACACAACTTAAACTTCCTAACAAGGCTACGTATATCACTTTAATTATGGATGAGGTAATAAAAACGACATCTTGAATATTTTAAGTGGGTGTGTCCTGGAAGGATGGTAGGGTTTTGTTTAGTCTTCCCACTCTACTCCATTCATGTACCATTTTTATTACATGATTCATAATTACTCACAATCTGATTTGACGAATGGGTCCATACTTTCCAAAAATATCATACATCTCTTCTGTGGTAATCTCAAAAGGTAAGTTTCTCACATACAGTATCCGGTTAACTTCCGGAGGTAATCGGACCTATTAAATACCAAAATAATGGACCAACATAATAACAGATACATATAAGAACAATATGGATTAATTTTTAGTTGTATTTCAGATTCTATGGTACATAAAGTAACTCACATTTGCTCGTCTCGCAGCAGCTAAAGCCATGATGTTTGTAAAATCACTAAAATGAATACTAGGTGTGTCATGATGTCATCATGACGTTACAGCATGATGTGTCTCGTGACAGTCATGTGATATATCATTCAGAATTCCAGAAGGTTTGCTGTTTATGAAATTATCTTACAATTTATACTCGTTTAGATTAAACTGAAAAATATGGAAGAAGAGACTCAATCATTTCAACAAGTTGGTAAGTTAATTAAAAAAATTGTATAATTATGTATTATAGTGTGTGTTGAGTTGGTATGTGATTGTGTCCATGTGTGTGTATATATATATATATATATATATATATGACTTAGTCTCATACAGCCAGCGGATGAACTGGAATATACGGCACCAGAAGTAGGTGTGGCAATGGTTTAATTTGACACAGATTAAAACCCTAACAATAAGAGACCCTAGGATCGAGGGGTGTGTCCTATGAATTTTAATGAGTGCCGTGTATTCCAGTTGACCCCAGCCAGCTCCTCCCTACTTAGTGGATATATAGCTATTGTATGTCTCGTTCTGAGAGCTAACAGAAGTACAGTCGAACTAGAGTTATTGTAACCACCAAATTTAAAATTAGTTACAGAAAAGTTGGAGCTACTATTGTCAGCTCTATATATCTTCACTTTTACAAGACTCAGGATTCTAATTTACTTGCTGGAAAGAAGATAGCCATAGTTGCAAATATTGTTTGTTAGTTACAGAAGTTTAGTAATACCAACGAATCAATTGGAATGAACGGCACCGGAAGTGGGCGTGGCAATGGTTTAAATTGACACAGATTAAAACCCTAACGATAAGAGGCCTAGGATCGACGGGTGTGTCCTACGAATTTTAATAAATCGTTGCAACGCCCACTTCCGGTGCCGTTCATTCCAATTGATCCATACCAACTTCAGTTGTATTTAAAATCCAATAGATCTCAAATATATACATGCTCAAATAACATCCTGCAATAGGCCATTTTCCAGTCTTTTTGTCTGGACAAAAAGAAATCGTCTGATTAGTTATAAGATTAATATAAAATAAGAACATTAACCTCACAGTGAGGTTAATTATTAGTCAAGAGCAGTCATGGCCTAGTGGGTTACTTCAATATCTCACAAGCCATGAATGGGCACAGTGAGGGTTCGTGAATCTTTTTCCGGACAAAATTCACAGCTTGCTGATCAAATATTGTTTTGTCCAGATGTTTCTATTGGACACTTTCAAAAACTATTTCGAGCATTGTACATATCAAACATTCTCTATCATTTGTATGAGTGGCTGTTACATGAGACTATCTGTGTATGTGTGTGTGTATTTGATTGTGTGTGAAGGTTGTGACAGGTGCCCCCAGAATGTCTATACACACAGTAACAGAGTGTTGTTATTGAACAAATAATTATTCCAGTAGCGTAGTATTCTCATTATTATATACTCAGACAGATTTGTTAAATCTATTAGCCTTGACAAGCTTTGAACACAATAGAAGTATTATTGTTGAATCTATATAAGGTATTGCCTATACTTCAGATACATGTATCAGATATGGTAGGCTACTAGAACTGCATACCTGTGTTCACTCTTTTCTCTAATATCATTTCATGCGCATCACTGCAGTTTAGCTCTGCTCTATATAGCCATTTCTGTTGGAAAATCACTCACGAACTATTAGAAAAGATGGAAATAGCTCAACAAATATGATTCTGTGTGTTGTATCAATCCACCCATCCATCCCTATACTCTTACCTATATTTACCTATGCCCTGGGTCATAGATAGACACTAACATCGTATATTACTATTACCCTAAGGTAATAGTAAATTAGTAATTGTTTCCAAGTGTTAGTCATTCCCATTAACTAGTCCCAGTTTGATGGGCACTCTTTTCTTTAAGGGGGCAGTGTGGCTTAGTGGTTAGAGCTTGATCCTCCGGATTGAATGGTCAGTGGTTCGAGTTCGGCTGCGGTCATGTTGTTTCCTGGAAAGAGAGTGTCTGTTTTTCTGTGGACTTCACTGCTAACATAACACCGTTAGGAGGGTTTCTTCCTAATTAAATTCTCTAGTATTTTTTTTTTTTGGCCAGAAAGGTGCAGACTTACTGATTCTGTTTTTGAGAAGCTCATGAACGTTAAATGCAATGGTCATGTAGTTTAAAACATGAAAGAATTTCAAATAAACCTCGATACTATAGTAATCCACAACAATAACACTGACTTAGGAGGTAATAGTAATATACTGATTTTTAATGTAGTAATATATTACATCGACTTAGGAGGTGATAGTAATAGTAATCTACTGATTTTAAGGTAATAGTAATAGTAATATATTACAATGACTTAGGAGGTGATAGTAATAGTAATATACTGATTTTTGAAGTAATAGTAACTGGGTATAAACCTATACATTTACCTATGCCAGTATAGGTACAACACTAGTATGTATATAAATCGTGTGTATCTTCTAATCACAGGACTTGAGTCACCAATAGTTACATCTTCTCCTCCTTCTGGTTTTCCCGAATCGTCTACTCCACCTGACTCTCCCACGGCAATCCGAAACTCATCTGCTACTGTCACCATTGATGATCAGGAGCAGTTAGAACCTACACAAGATGAAATAGAGAGAGAAAGACTCATAGCTAAAGCTGAACAGGTATGTAATATCAATGGATGGATGGATGGATAGATGGATGGTTGGGTGGACGGATGGATGGACAGATGGATGGATGGGTGGATAGATGGACGGATGGATGGACAGATGGATGGATGGGTGGATAGACAGATGGATGGATGGGTGGATGGATAGATGGATGGACTGAGGGATAGATGGACGGATGGATGGACAAATGGATGGATGGGTGGATAGATGGGTGAATTGATTAATTAATGGAGGTACATGTAGATGGATGGACAGATGGGTAGCTGATGGATGGGTAGGTCTACATTTATGTTTTAATAGGTGGGAAATGATTTGTCTAGCAATATAGTGGTATTTAATCAAATATGAGGGTGACTTTGTGAGAATGTGCCAATTTTATAACAATTGTTGAGACTAAATAGTATGATTATCATACTGGTGGTCTTTTTTTTACAGTTACAAGATGATATTATGACTCTGAGAGCTCAACTACTAGAAAAGGAAAATGAATTAGCAGAGGTATGCGTGTGTGTGTGTGTCTGTCTGTCTGTTTGTATCTGTGTCTTTCTATACATACACGTACAGCAGATTTTGAAGCATGAGCCAAATTGGCTCAAAAATGTTTAGTGTGTGTGCCATTGGGAATATATCTTGAGCCAATTAATGAAGACTTATGCTGTTAGTGACAATACAATCATAATTAACTGTACCATCTGGCCCAAAGAGAGAACTGTGCAGTGCCAAATAAGAAGCTCTTTGGGCCAATGGTGCGCCATATAAGCTTATCAAAAACACCGATGTACAGTATGTGACTGTATTAGCACTGAGCAACAATTCAGTATATAACATACACTACGATAATCGTATCACATGATTTGGTCTGCCAAAATATTATCGCAGTGACAAAATATAGTCTTACTGCAACACTTAGTCTTAAGCTGTATGCTCTTAAAACACGGATTAGAAATGTGATCTTTTAAAAATGAGTCTATCATAGACAGTATCAATGAGTAGTTGTAAACGCAATAATTACAAGTCAATTAGATTTTAATATCGCCCAAACCGTTGACAGCAGTTTTTTTTTGATAAGCTCATATGGTGCACCATTGGCCCAAAGAGCTTCTTATTTTGCATTCCACAGTTCTCTGTTTGGGCCAGTGGTGCAGTTAATTATGATTGTATTATCACTAACAGCATTAACTCTTTGTTAATTGGCTCAATATGTATTTCCAATGGCACACACACTGAACCAATTTGGCCCATGCTTCCTTCAAAAAGTATCAAAAACTCTGCTAGACAGTATGCCATGGTATTACATGTTTCATTATATACTGTAGGTGAAAGAACAGCTGGGTATCACTCCTTTTACGGAATTCAAAGAAGGCATTGCCCATGGGTGGAAGGTCATGGGAGATAAGTGGAAAGAACTACAAGAAACCCCAACGTGAGTGTTAGTTAGCCCTTTCACCTCCATCATGTGATAGTGAACAGGAAAAGGCTATTTGTAAAATACTGTATTATCTCGATTGCTGAAACACCTATGTAATATACAAATCAATCATGTGATAAAGTAGCCAATGAAATCACTTGATTATACAACTCTTGTTATTGAAAATTAGAATGATGTCAAATCACATTATATATAGTTTAATATCATAATGTTAATACATGATTATACTGTAACTCAATAACTTATATGTACTATAGTGTATAGTTTAATATCATAATGTTAATACATGATTATACTGTAACTTAATAACTTATATGTACTATAGTGTATAGTTTAATATCATAATGTTAATACATGATTATACTGTAACTCAATAACTTATATGTACTATAGTGTATAGTTTAATATCATAATGTTAATACATGATTATACTGTAACTCAATAACTTATATGTACTATAGTGTATAGTTTAATATCATAATGTTAATACATGATTATACTGTAACTCAATAACTTATATGTACTATAGTGTATAGTTTAATATCATAATGTTAATACATGATTATACTGTAACTCAATAACTTATATGTACTATAGTGTATAGTTTAATATCATAATGTTAATACATGATTATACTGTAACTAAATAATGAAACAATGGATTGAAATTTGATATACACAAAAAGAATTTGAGAAGGATAATTACACATGTATATGAAAATGAAAGTTAGTTGGTTATTCCACACTAATGTGATGAACTGAGGTCAAGGTGAATGTGAATGACCTTTATAAATGATTCTATTTGATCATATGTATAATACTGTATGTATATTAATATGATTCAATTTGATTCAAAATCAATTTGTTTATTATTAATCATTGTAGGTTCCGTAAAATAGATTCAACTCTTAGTGGTTGGAAAACAAAAGTGGAAGATTCAGAAAAATACCAAAAAACAGTCACATCTTTCAATGAAGGAGGAAAGAAAGCTTCAGCTTCTATCTCTCACACTGCAACCAATATCAGGCAAGTATATACACATGTATATGTATTAACAGTATTATCAGTGATGTGGAAACATTGAGTCAACTACCGGACATTTTGACCTATTTTCATCACTCTTGTCCTGCTCCCCATATACTTTGTATACAGTTTAGTTTCAATTTACCAGACATTCACTAGATTTATCGGACAATGTCCTGTATGACTGGCTGTTTCCACACCACTGAGTATAATACAATATACATAAATATACATGTACATATGTATGTATGCATATACATACATGTGTATGTATATGCATACATACACATGTACACGTATATTTATGTATATTGTATGTACATGTACACTTGTACAGCATCTGTGTATGTGAATGTAGTATTGTATATTGTATTACAATACTACATTCACATACACACATGCATAAATCTGTACAAGTGTACATGTACTAACACTGCTACCAATATCAGACCATGTATGTAATACAATGTACATAGATGTACATATATACATACTATACTACATTCACATACACACATGCTGTAAATCTGTACAAGTGTACATGTACTAACACTGCTACCAATATCAGACCATGTATGTAATACAATGTACATAGATGTACATATATACATACTATACTACATACACATCTGTACATGTACATGCATACATAGTTACATGTAAGTACATACATACATACAAGCATATGTAAGTACGTCTTCACTGAGTACTTGTACTTACATTGTGAGTACCAATACTGTGTCATACATACATATAGGGAGAGTGAAACTGTGAAAACAATTGGATCCAAAACATCAGCTGCTTTGCAACGAACTGGTACAGCTCTCAAGAATACAGGCACTGCTATTAAAGAAAGCGAGAGGGTACAGAGCATTGGAGAAAAGATTCGAACAACATCTGTTAAGATTAAGGTTTGTCACTATCTGTAATTATATCTATCTTCTACCCCATACCCACCTATCCTATCCTACATGTAACATACCTACTTGCATATCTACCTACATGCCTACATTGTGTACCTACAATATTCATCTAGTAGTACCCCACCTTATCTACTTGCCTACTACCACAAAGGCAAAATATTGTCTTGTTGCAATAGTTATAATATATGCACCTGAAAAATACTATAACACTAATCTTGAGCCATGTACTCTGAAAATGATTAGAAATGTCATCTTTTTTATGCTATCATATATAGACATTATCAATAAGTAGTTACAATTAGGCAATAATCACAAAACTTAATTCTCAATATCACCCAACCCTACAAGTTACACATGTACATACATGTACCTATGAGGGTTTCATTTAGGGTGGCCAATTTCAAATTTACATTTTGCTCCAACCAAACCGAAGTACATGTAAAGGATAAGTGGATTAAACATAGAAGCCATATCTAATGTAGGTAGGTAGTTTAAGGTAGTTATCGGTAGATAAGCAGGCTAATGACTCATGAGGCTATCATTTAGAATACAAGTACATGTGCTTGTATTCTAAATGATAGCCTGCTTATCTATAGACCTTATAATATACCTACATCGTGCTACATGTACATGTACCTAACTAGTAACTACCTTAAACTACCTACCTTCATTAGCTATGGCTCCAATGATTAATCCACTCATCCTTGGTATCCATCTTTTACTCTATCTTGACATTACATGTATGTTCAATTTAGGATCGTGTTATGGGTACAAGTGTAGACGAAGGAGAAGTTAAGGAAAATGAAGAAAATAGTCCTCCTGTTACCAAGGAAACAGTTGTGCCTGACATGCCTCCGACAAAGGATGACTGATCAATGCTTTATAGGTGAAAGTTGATTGACGCTATTTTTAATATACATTTTTAAAATGATCTGTTGTGTTGACTTTATTCAATTTGTGTGTACCTCTAATATGCACCACATTTAATGTATATATCAACATAATTACAAGCACATTAACTTTTGAATGTGTGTCTTGATGTAGTTTATTGTAGTAAAATTAATTTTAATTAGTTATGTCGGCGGGATCGGGAAATAATTGTGTGGGCGGGGTAGCCACGCCTTGTATTTTGAAAAAGAAAGGTTTTCTGTCACTATGTTTATTGTATTCCACTATGACACTAAAGACAAAAGATGACGCTAGAATCGAATATATATGTGGAGCCGGTGCCTCTTTCTTTAATATCTTTATTACTTTCCCTATTAACAAAGTTATGTTCAGACAGCAACTAGAGGGGATAAGAACTCGCAGGGCTTTGAAGCAAATCATCCGAGAAGGCGCTGGAAATGTATTCCGTGGTGTACTACCTCCACTTATACAGAGAACAACCACTGTGTCTTTAATGTTTGGTGTATACTCGCAAAATATTCATTGTCTTCATAACCACAGCCCTGTTCTCCCTTCACTGGTATCTCACTGTTTAGCAGCTACTGGAGCTGGTTTTGCTGAGGCAGTATTAGTACCATTAGAACGAGTACAATGTCTTTTACAAACTAAAGAATATAATCAAAAATTAAAGAATACTCACCATGCATTTCGGCATATATATCGTTTCGGACTTCTGGAGTACTACAGAGGATTGAGTGCTGTACTGCTTAGGAACAGTTTTAGTAATATTATTTTCTTCGGTCTTAAAGAACCTCTAAAGAATTCTCTTCCAACTCCAGAAACCCAACTCAGAGAGTCATTTAACGCTTTTATCAGTGGAGCTGGACTAGGTATGACCCTAAGTACTTTGTTCTTTCCACTAAATGTTGTGAAGAATCGCATGATGACATCGAAAATAGGTGGAGAGTTTGACGGAATTCGAGATACATTTTGGAAAATTTTTAAAGAACGTAATTACAGATGGAGAAAGATGTTCAGGGGAGTACATGTGAATTATACCAGAGCTTTTATTTCATGGGGTATTATTAATATGACTTATGAATTATTAAAGAAATTATTAGCAAATAATTATTATTATTATGAATGATTTTAATTTATTACAAAATCAATTAATTTTTATTGTCATTATTATATTTCTTCATGTAGTCCCAAAATGTTATATTTATATAATCTTGCATGGTATAAGATATATGTTAAGTGTATAGGCATTGTGTGGATATATTCTCACTCAAGCATGATACTACTGTATTCTGTGCTATAGCAGTATTATTCTGGTTGTTATGCAGTAAGCTTTAAATAATAAGTTAATATATGGGCTTACGGACGAATACAAATTCCAGTATACTACAACCACGTGGAATTATAAATGGCTACAGGTAATTCTCTTCTTTTAGGTGTCTGTGACACATCTTGTCCTCACGTAACCCTTTCACCTTTTGAAAACAAGATAGGAGGCTATCCAGTAAGACAGATTGTATATTAAACTCATAAAATATATAATTTTTTTCTAGGACTTTTTTTCATCAATATCTCTTTCTTCTGCTCCTCATTGTCGTGTGTGTAATTCTAATCTCCTCCTATTATTACAAGCCTACTGTCCATTAGGTAGTTCACCCTATCATAGATTATTACATGTGTTTTGTTGTAGTAAATCAACTTGTTGGATCAACAACGAGAGGTAAATAAAACTATTTATTAATTACGCACTCTAAAAATGTATAATTAATGTGAAGTTGTTGACTAAATGTAATACTTTTAGCTACCGTGACAACAAAGTCTAATAATGTATTATTACTATGTTCGTAATTTTTAATCTGTTCTATAATTAGGATTGGACATTGCCATTCATCATCACCAGTGTGAAACCATAATGTTGCTGAGGATCAGTGATATATGTTTTTGCAAACCATTTGGGAGCATAAATGTATATGAAATTTAAATACTCACTGCTTGGCCATATTGTACTGAGAGGAACGCAATTAAATTTGGTATCAAAGCTATTTAATTATTGATGTTCTTCCTGGATACAAAACTTAAAGCATTTTAAAACAAAATCTTCATTTTCTTAATGACCACAGCCCTGCTCTCCCTTTACTGGCATTGCAGCTGCCAGGGCTGGTTTTATGGAGGCCATTTTAGTCATTAGAATGGTACAATCACTACAATGTCTTTTACAAACTAAAGAATATAATCAAAAATTGAAGAATACTCATCACAAATTTTGATATAAGATATATAAATTATCGTTTTGGACTTTCCCAGTTATCAGTAATTTTTGTAATTGGGACAAGCCTGAGCAAGCCCCATTTAGTGAACAAACCAACATTATCAATATGCTTTGGAGCTGAGGATTTTTGAATTCAACAACATGAATATGCTGATGGTCTGTTGCCCGCGGCCATTGTCATAGTGTATACATTCTGCAGACTCGCCCCTGAAATGCTTTGAATTCGCTAGTATAATTTATATACATGTATAATAATTATAATTATATCATTTATATATTTGATAGTTGGCTAGTGTTACGGTCACAAGAACTAGACAATAGTTCTACATACAAACATAACACTATTGAATTAAATGATGTGTCCTCATCATCTGTGGAAGACTGGTGTGTAGATGCTAATGACTGGGACAAGTAAGTAGTTTCTATAAATATTACCTTTATTCTATGTTGCCATGATTACCACTGAAATGAGTAATCTATCAATTTTGGTCCTAGTTACCGTGATGGATGCAAAATAAAATAATTATTTACCTGCAGATAATTAAAAAAACTACTAAAGTCTGTTCACATTTATAATGACCTCAAAATTAGGATGTATTGACTTTATATATAATATAGTGTATAGTAGTTTAATGTTATAAGATTAATACATTATTATACTGTAACTCAATAATGAAGCAGTGGATTAAAATGTTACAAGAACAAAAAAGAACAGGAAGGATAACTATATTGAAATGGTGCAGATAAAAAGATTGATGGTCATTCCAAACTAAAGTTATAAACATTTTTCTGAGGTCATGGTGAATACGAATGACCTTTAGTATACTTACATACACATCATATATACATGCATACATTTCACAAACTAAGAAGAGTAATTAATGATGAATTGTCTCACCAGAAGTGTATTTGTAATTATAAATATTTTATCATAGTGAGTCAAATACGGCTGTCCCAGTTCAAATGTCTACTGTGTTGCCAATTTCATCTTCACAACTTCCTGTACCTGTTCTTGAGACTGCAAAAGGGAATGTTAATGTAGAAAACATTACAAACTCTATTCAATGCTTAGAAATAAAACAGAGGCAATCTATTGGAGGATATGAAGGACCTAAATATCCATCATTTTATATCAATGTATTTGAGAACCCCGAAGTCAGTTTCTACGATGAGTATTTCACAAGAGCACAGGGACTTATGAGCTCTTATCGTGGTGACCTGTTTGAGGGAGGAGGAGGAGGAGGAAAAACAACGGAACCCGGAAGAGAAGTAGGAAGAAATGAGGTATATGAAAGTTCTGTTGCTAAACACGGTGATAAAACATTTCAAAAGTTTCAAAAAGAACTATCTATTTGTCCTGAACAAATTATTAGGTGAATATATTATTTATTAGATTATACTTATCAAATATAGATAGTATTACTTGATACTATTAATATTAATGTTACTATTAATAGAATGTAGTGCATGTTACTATTAATAGAAAGTAGTGTGTTACTATTAATAGAATGTAGTGTATGTTACTATTAATAGAAAGTAGTGTGTTATTATTAATACAATGTAGGTTGTTACTATTAATAGAATGTAGTGTATGTTTACTCATAATAAAATTATAGTGCATTACTATTAATAGAATATAGTGTTACAGAATGTAGTGTGTTACTATTAATAGAATGTAGCATGTTACTATTAATAGAATGTAGTGCATTTAGTATTGCATTAGTATTAATAGAAAATGCAGTATGTAAGATAATATTACTATTAATAGAATATACTGCATTACTATTAGAATTTAGTGTTACTATTTATAGAATGTGTTACTATTAATAGAATGTTTACTATTAATAGAATGTACAGATACCATGTTGCTGTTAATAGAATGTATTGTGTTACTATTAATAGGATGTAGTGTGCTATGTTGGTATCAATAGAATATAGTGTATGTTACTATTAATAGAATGTAGTGCATGTTACTATTAATAGAATGCAGTGTATTTTTATTCGTAATGTAGTGTGTGTTAATGTATGTTACTATTAATAGTAATATTTAGCTTATCTTATATTTATTACAATGTATGTTACTATTAATAGAATGTAGTGCATGTTACTATTAATAGAATGCAGTGTATTTTTATTCGTAATGTAGTGTGTGTTAATGTATGTTACTATTAATAGTAATATTTAGCTTATCTTATATTTATTACAATGTATGTTACTATTAATAGAATGTAATAATACTATTAATATAGGTATCAGAAAGGGGTTTCCCCATTACTCTGTTACTATTAATAGATAGAATGTAATAAACAGCTAGGTATCAGAGGGGGATTCCCCATTACTTTATTACTATTAATAGAATGTGATAATACTACTACTATTAATACAGGTATCACAGAGGGGGTTCCCCTTTACTCATATCAAATGATCTAGCTGGTATCCCTCAGTCCCCACATCTCTGTAAACACTGTGGAAGTGAGTGTGTGTTTGAAGTTCAACTGATGCCTCAACTAGTGTACTTATTACAAAGAGCAGTGAAAAGGAACAGTCTGTCTGAACTAGTACCCAAGGGGCCTGATAATATTGGATGTTTACTGGATCCTAAAGGATTGGAATATCCAATACTACCTCAAGCTAGCATCCATGAGTCTGGGATTATCAGTTTATGCATACCGGAACCCCAGGTAGTGGAGTTTAGGAGTGTTTTCATATATACTTGTTTGAAAAGTTGTTGGAGTGAAGGACAGAATGGATTTAATGAGGAATCTGTATTCGTTCTGCCAGACATTGACTTTTAGTCTCACGTATATAGCAATAATTGAATTATAATAATGTATGTATCAATCAGTTATAATGACATACTCTTTTTTTGTTTCTGGAATGAGACCTAACAATATAGGAATGGGTATGTGAATTCCTATTAGGCTAGCTTTATCTTAGTCAATCACAAGTCATCCATGGCGTGATGCAATGATCTGGATGCTAAAACAGAATCATGTTGAGTTGAAACTGAGTGGCTGAGTGCAACTCATTAAATGATTATAAATTGTTTTTGAAAACACTTCTTGTGCACATGTGTAGTGCAATTACTCAAATCAAAAAGCGTCTCACATGATGTACTGTTGCAGATATTTCTTCACGTAACACCACCAGGATTACGTCATCAATTCATTATATCGTAAAATTGTTAGGCAGTGCTTATCATTGTTAGGTTTGGGTATGGTTTGAAGTAATTTGCAAATGCAGCATAGTCATGATTGCATTCATTGCGAGCCCCACCCTAATTTGCAGCTTAACACTTTTCCCAGAGCCCATTAAGGAAAAATGGAAACAACAAGACTGAGCGTTGCTCTAGTACTCTTTCTCTACATACTGCCAGTAACCTTTACTCAAGAGTGCAATCTTCCAACAGAGGATGACATTTTACCTCTACTGGAGAATGAAATAATAAGCCAAGGTGGAGAAGAAGAAATGGTTGATGCAGTTTTGGAGTCAAACTTGACTTTTACTTGTCTTGCAACTAGTGGCTCTTTTAAAATGTACAGGGCTTTTTCTGTCGTTTTAAGGTATAGAGAACAATCTGGAGATCCGCTAAAGGTTGGTCAGTTTGAAGGAGAATGCGTGACTGGTGGAGGAGAAAATACTGCCTGGCAGACTACTACTGATGGTTTACGAATCGTTTTAGAAAGTTTGTTAGACTTGCCTACCAGAGAAGATTGTTATGACTGTAGAGAGGTATCTAATGATGCGAGCTGTATAGGTAGGTGGAATACCTTCTCGTTATGTATACTTATAATTATTTATATAACAGATTCTAAAATACAGAATAATTATAAATACATATAATATTATATATATATATATATAATTATATCAATGTTTTGTGCCAAATAGACCTTAGCACATTATGCCAGCATAATAGGTAGATGTAACAGGGATCAAATAAATGGGAGAATATGATAACAGTCCATGAAAGTGGCATTCAATCTAGCAAGCAAAGAACATGTTTATATATAATGTGGGGTTTGCTCAGGCTCACCCCGATCATGGGTTTAGTACTGTTATAATTCTCTCAGAATGTGATGGTGCATGTCAGTCTCAATATTCTGGGAGATGTACAGGCAGTATGAGTGATGATTGTTGTCCTGTTTTTGATGGAGGGGTTTGTGCTGACAACTGTGCAGCTAATTTTGCACCTGATATAGATGACTGCTATCAGTGTGGTAAGATGATGATATGTAAAAATTAATAAATTCAAACATTAATTCTGTAACTTATGATGTTGCAATCATCAGTCTATTGAATCCAACTTGATTCATTCATTCATTGTCTAATCATCCATTCTTCTGTCGACTCAAACATCATTCACGCATGCATCCATCCATATATTCTTCTATTTATTCAATCCATCCATCTATCCACACCACATGAATCCTTAAAGTTTTCATAACACTGAAACCTATCTTGGTTTACTTTCACATTCCGTGTAACAGTCTGAGAATTTTAATTTGATTGTAAAAATAACATCATGAATACTTTATGAAGTAATAATCTCTTTATCTGTCTTTGTCTGTCCCTCTCTCTGTCTCTGTCTGTCTCTTTGTCTCTCTCTGTCTCTGTCTCTCTCTCTGTCTCTCTCTCAGTATGTAATCTAACATGTCCTGAAGGTTTTACTGTAGGCTTAGGTTGTACAGCGTGTATCCTAACTGATATATGTCTTGCTGATAATCCATGTCAAAATGAAGGAATTTGTACTCTGAACTCTGAACCTGATGATTACATGTGTAACTGTACTAATACAAACTATAATGGAACTAACTGTACTGGTAAGATTTACAACAGATGGATAGATGGATGGATGAATGGATGCATGGATGCATGGATGAATGGATGGATGGATGGATGGATGGATGGATGGATGGATGGATGGATGGATAGATGGATGGATGGATGGATGGATGGAAGGATGGATGAATGGATGGACAAGACAACAGATAGACAAACAGGCTGATAATCACATGTATCACAAACTAGTTTTTAAAACAAGTATATATCAGAAGTACAGATATACATATAACGACATACTTACAGACAGAAATGTCCTCACAATATAATTTCCTTTAGAATGTGTTCTGGAATGTGACTTTGGATATACAGTCACTGATCAGTGTATGTGTATTCTCGATAATGTATGTACTAATGATGAACCTTGTGAAAATGGAGGTATGTGTGTACTAGATCCAAACTCAGTAGACCCAAACCTGTATGACTGTGACTGTATGAATGAGTATGTGGGTGTGAATTGCACTGGTAAGCGACACATGTATTCATGCATACATATATACATACACACAGACATACATACATACATACATATATACATACATACATACATACATACATACATACATACATACATACATACATACATACATACATACATACATACATACATACATACAGTTTGTAATCTAACATGTGATGATGGATACTCACCTAATGATGTCTGCAGTATATGTACAGTTTCGGATATATGTATTTCTAACAATCCGTGTGAAAATGGAGGACTATGTACATTAGAATCAGCTCCTTCTAATTATAGTTGTAATTGTGAAAACAGCGATTACTCCGGTGTTAATTGCACAGGTAAGGAAATTAATATCTTTCTTTAATTATTATAATTGTTATTATGAATATAATTATCATAATGTCTAAGAGATTGTTTATCATGTTGTAGTAATTTCAACAAGGAATAGTTAAGCATTAGTGTATTTTACCATCCTTAGATTGCAGTATTATTTGTGAAAGAGGATTTCAAGTCTCTTCCACTTGTGACTGTGTATTAAGTGATATATGTGAGGCTGACAACCCTTGTCAGAATGGAGGTACTTGTGTTTCGGGTTCAGACCCAGACCAGTACACATGTGAGTGTGTGAATGAGTATGACGGAGAAAATTGCACAAGTAAGTAATTCCTGAGATTAAAATAATCTCTATTAATTACCTCATCCATCAACCCATTCATTCATCCATCCATCCATTCATCCTTCCATCCATCAATCTATCCATCCTTTGATTCATCCAACCAACCATCTATTCATCCTTTCATCCATTCACTCATCAATCCATCCATTCATCCATGTGTCCATAGATTGATCCACCAAACATCCATCCATTCATCCATGTGTCCATAGATTGATCCACCAAACATCCATTTATTCATTCATTAATACTATCCATTCATCCATTCATTTACAGTTTGTGATTTTTGTCAAAATGGAGGCACTGAAGATAGATTCTGTAGTGTTTGCACCTGTCCATCTGGGTATACTGGTACCTCTTGTGAAATAACTGATCATTGTTCTTCTAATCCATGCCAAAATGGAAACTGCACAAACCTATCTGACCGGTTTTCATGTAGCTGCTCAACAGGATATAGAGGAGATGAGTGTGAAGAATGTGATGATGGATTTTCTGATAGAGGAGGAACGTGTGGTATGTTTGTCAATGTTTACGTACATATTTGTATAAATAACTATGTACATAATATGTATACTGATACATACATACATACATACATACATACATACATACATACACACATATACATACATACATACATACATACATACATACATACATACACACACACACACACACACACACACACACACACACACACACACACACACACACACACACACACACACACACACACACACACACACACACACACACACACACACACACACACACACACACACACACACACACACACATACATACATACATACACACATACACACATACATACACACATTCATACATACATAAATACATAAATACATACATACACATATAATATTATATACACAATAGTTCTATATAGGTGAGACTATAGATGCATTCATTCTTCATTAGTCATAGTCAAAACACAACATAGTTCATACAATTACTAGAGAATGCATTAACAACTTTCAATGTTGATAATAGAAACCATTCTAAATCCTGTCTTACCACTCCCGGTAGTAATTAAATTATTTATATTGTTTGAAGTAATGTGTTGTACTTGTGTATGTATTTGCGTTTGTGTACATGTATATGAGTACACATGTGTGTGTGTATGTGATAGTGCATTTTGTATTTTGTAGAGTCTTATTTCAATTGCTACCTTATTCTAATAAAGTATTTTTAAATCAACTACCTAACTCTATCGCGTGTATGATCAATATCCATCCAATCATTCATTTTGCACATTATATATAATCCACTTTGATTAATATCATGATCGTCTAGTATTTATTCATTTAATCATTCATCCATCCACTCATCTGTCCACCCATATGCCATCCATCTATCCATCCATCCATCCATCCATCCATCCATCTATCCATCCATCTACCCATCCATCCATCCATCCATCTATCTACCCATCCATCCATCCATGCATCCATCCATCTATCCATCCATCTACCCATCCATCTACCCATCCATCTACCCATCCATCCATCCATCCATTTACCCATCCATCCATCGATGCATCCATCCATCTATCCATCCATTTACCCATCCATCCATCGATGCATCCATCCATCTATCCATCCATTTACCCATCCATCCATCCATTCAATTATTTTTTATCTCCTCAGAAATCACTGGCAATGATGATCCATTCCCGTTGTGGATACTAGCACCTATAATCATATTCATTGTTTTATGTATTGTGGTAGTGTGTATTATAATTGGTTGTGTGTGCTATAAAAAGAAGAATTCTAGAAATAAAATACATGTGTAGTGACAATTCAATGATCTTTGAACTTTCATCTTTGACCTCATGATATATTACAAAAATGTATAATTATGCTTTTTATTGTAAATTGTAATATTGTTATATCAATTTTTTAACCTTGTTGCATTAATTTTTATACTTTTGTATTTGTGTCTATTAAATTTCATTTTTATTATTATCTGCATTAAAATTTTATATAATTATAATTATAATTCTCTTCAAATGGTTTAATGAAGGAAGGAGTCCTGTGTGACGTTTTGCACTGTCAGCATGCATTACTACTATCTGTACGTGAGTTTGTTGAGATTTAGCTACAGTTATAATATTTACCAAATTCAAGAAGCAGCTTTCTGTTCTTCACATTAAACTGGCAAGGCCACAGATAGACAATTAATAACATTTGTAATATTAGTGTTGTTTTAGCATGACAATAATGACCACTTTTAGTTGTAGTTATAGTACGACTAGTTTCTCAAAATATTAGGCTTACTAAAAGGGTTTTAGTTAACTAACGAAAAGTGCTCATTATTGGCCAAGTTTCAGTTATGTAGTTTGCATTATAGTTCATCTAAACGTCACAATGCCATGCTAAAAAGGGTTTTAGTTATAGATAACTAAAACAACACTACGTAGCGCAAATTTGCAGATTATTTACCCACGTGGTGATATACGCATGCTCAGTTATCTATCCCGCCAAATAGTGAAAACAAAAAGCCACTGCATGGTCATTACAAGCCAGTTGAGTTCTAAATCTCTCAAGGTGGTGTATGTATAGCTCTGTGTGTCTAGCTGTTTAAAGTCGAGGCTCAGAAGCTGTTCTTGGTGAATGGTATTGGCTCACTCTGCTGGTCATAGCAGCCTACACAGGGTGAGACATTAAAAGACTATACCTCTATTGTGTCTGTGCTAATTCTATCTGTATTGTAAATTGTATGTATATGACACTTCACTTTCTTTTTTATAGCAATATACCTCAGTCCTGTTTCCAGTTGTGGCTACCTTTCATCCTCAGAAATTGTTCTCTGCAAAGTTTGGCTGCTTGTTCTACCTGTATGGAGTTGGGGTTCAGAAGCATTCTCAATGGACAGTATTGGCTGCTCTATTGGTCATAACAGTCTACAAGGTGAGATATTAAAAGTATGTATATATATTGACTAGTTCTATTGTGTCTGTGTTAATCCCATCTTAATAAAAATTTACCAAATTGTATGCATAATTATAACACTTTCCTTTTCTTTTTTATAGCAATATACCTCAGTCCTGTTTTCAGTTGTGGCTACCTTTTGAGTAAAGTTGTTCACAATGGATGGTGCTGGTTGCTCTACTTGTATGTAGTTGAAGCTCAGAAATATTCTTAATGGAAAGTGTTGGTTGCTCTACCAGTATGAAGTTGAGGCTCTACCAGTTATAGCATCTGGAAAGGTGAGGTATTAAAGCATGTATGTCTCAATTAGACAGTTGAAAATTGAGCATTATATCATATGAAGCTCACATGTTCATTTTATGATATCTAGTGTCTGTAGTATATTTATTGTGGGCTCAATTTGCAATTATGATTCTTTAAGTAGTAATTGTCAGCCTGGATAAGTAGTGTTGGGAGGTCGGACTGCCCAACAAATAGACAAGCCTTTTTTTATTAACTAAATAATTATCATATTTAAATTATTTGAGCTACATTATTTTGTTGAGCATTGCATAATATAGTATTTATACATATCAGTTTGTGTACTATAGATCAATTTGTATTATAAGATAATGTTAAACTGTACTAATAGATATTTGTAAACATTATTCACGTTGGCCGTGACCTCATAAAAAAATGTTCAATAGTTTAGTTTGGAATGTCCATCAATCTTTTCTACCTGTACTATTTTCATAATTATCCTTCCCATTCTATTTTGTGTCAAATTCCAATCCATTTCTTCATTATTAAGTCATGGTATAGTAATATATAAACCTTAATGCATTAAAGTATACACTATAGTACATATAAAGTCATCATGTTATAACTATGAGGTCTTTGTGAATGTAAACAGACTTTAGTATTGAAATAAAAAATAGTTGAAGCAGTAAATGATAATTAGTTTTGCATCTCAAGAAATATTATTGTATATTTTTAGACTAGTGAAGAGTGGTTTATTATTCATAATGTACTAATAACAATTATTATTATTTGTTTATTATTAAAATATAGTTTTGTTTATTATTCATATTGTATATGTTCTATTATTCATATTTTATTATTGTTTATTATTGTTTTTTTAATTAGTATTGTATTAGTATTGTGTAGATTATTGTGAGTAGACAATTTGACTAGATTCAAACAACTACCATTGTATCTTTAGTGTATGTATGTAGCATTTGTGTCTGTCAATGGAGAGAGATATTATTATAGTACATCTATCTCCCCTCCCTTGACAGACAATAAAGCTACATACAATACAATGATAGCTGTTTAAATGTAGTATAATTGTAATACTATTTACAACTAAGCATGTAGTAGCTCTACTCATGTAATATGATGTGTTGCTTTTTGTCTGCTAAGAAGGGAGCTAGTATATTATTAAGCATGCAGTAACTGTTCTCATCTATATATATGTAATGTGATGTGTTGCTTTTGGTCTACCAAAAGGGGAGCTTGATGTAATATATTATATAATGAAGTGTCCCATGTACCATATATAATGTGCTTGTGTCTGCTGATGGGGGGAGCTTGATGTAATATATTATATAATGAAGTGTCCCATGTACCATATATAATGTGCTTGTGTCTGCTGATGGGGGGAGCTTGATGTAATATATTATATAATGAAGTGTCCCATGTACCATATATAATGTGCTTGTGTCTGCTAAGGGGGGGAGCTTGATGTAATATATTATATAATGAAGTGTCCCATGTACCATATATAATGTGCTTGTGTCTGCTGATGGGGGGAGCTTGATGTAATATATTATATAATGAAGTGTCCCATGTACCATATATAATGTGCTTGTGTCTGCTGATGGGGGGAGCTTGATGTAATATATTATATAATGAAGTGTCCCATGTACCATATATAATGTGCTTGTGTCTGCTGATGGGGGGAGCTTGATGTAATATATTATATAATGAAGTGTCCCATGTACCATATATAATGTGCTTGTGTCTGCTGATGGGGGGAGCTTGATGTAATATATTATATAATGAAGTGTCCCATGTACCATATATAATGTGCTTGTGTCTGCTAAGGGGGGGAGCTTGATGTAATATATTATATAATGAAGTGTCCCATGTACCATATATAATGTGCTTGTGTCTGCTGATGGGGGGAGCTTGATGTAATATATTATATAATGAAGTGTCCCATGTACCATATATAATGTGCTTGTGTCTGCTGATGGGGGGAGCTTGATGTAATATATTATATAATGAAGTGTCCCATGTGCTTGTGTCTGCTAAGGGGGGGAGCTTGATGTAATATATTATATAATGAAGTGTCCCATGTACCATATATAATGTGCTTGTGTCTGCTGATGGGGGGAGCTTGATGTAATATATTATATAATGAAGTGTCCCATGTACCATATATAATGTGCTTGTGTCTGCTAAGGGGGGGAGCTTGATGTAATATATTATATAATGAAGTGTCCCATGTACCATATATAATGTGCTTGTGTCTGCTAAGGGGGAGAGCTTGATGTAATATATTATATAATTAAGCATGTATTAACTGTCCCTATATAATCCCATCTTACTTGCATAGGTGGTCAGACAGTGTGACTACTTTAAAAATATCTTGATGTAACCTTTACTCTAAGGGAGGGCATCCATAGTGATAATCTTAAACAGTTTCATATTATGTTAAATATTTCAAGTTAATTGTAAACAACAACTTATTATAATTATAAATATGGTATTAATATATTATATAATTATTATTTATATCTAGTGACTAGCTATTCATATAGTATTATTGTATTAATATATATACCACCACTTGGGTCAAACTTTTGTGTTTAACATATAAAAAATATTACATAACATTATATAGTTCACAATTCTTCATCTCTCTTATTACATACTTTTATCTGTTAATTTTCAGGTACTGATGTTGTGGGTTTCTATACCTCAGGTACTAATGATGTTACAGTTGTGGGCTCCTGTATCATGTGTTCTGATGATGCTACCTACAGTTGCAAGCTTCCTGTATTGATGTGATATGGAGCTGTTGATCTGACGTATTCAATCGTATGACATATAATGTATAATTACTTGCTAAATGTAATACTAAGTGTAATTTATAATGTATTATTTTCATGTATGTATATTATATAATTATATAATAATTGTCTTGTGTGTAATATGAGCTCAGTATTACCTAGGTGAGGTACTGAGACTTGTATAGATCATGTATTGCATTGCGCCAAATAGCGTTGCGCCAAATAGATAAGTATACACCACACACTATAGATAAGTATTATAGATAAGTATGCACCACACACTATAGATAAGTATTATAGATAAGTATGCACCATACACTATAGATAAGTATTATAGATAAGTATGCACCACACACTATAGATAAGTATTATAGATAAGTATGCACCACACACTATAGATAAGTATTATAGATAAGTATGCACCACACACTATAGATAAGTATTATAGATAAGTATGCACCACACACTATAGATAAGTATTATAGATAAGTATACACCACACACTATAGATAAGTATTATAGATAAGTATGCACCACACACTATAGATAAGTATTATAGATAAGTATGCACCACACACTATAGATAAGTATTATAGATAAGTATGCACCACACACTATAGATAAGTATTATAGATAAGTATGCACCATACACTATAGATAAGTATTATAGATAAGTATACACCACACACTATAGATAAGTATTATAGATAAGTATACACCACACACTATAGATAAGTATTATAGATAAGTATGCACCACACACTATAGATAAGTATTATAGATAAGTATGCACCACACACTATAGATAAGTATTATAGATAAGTATGCACCATACACTATAGATAAGTATTATAGATAAGTATACACCACACACTATAGATAAGTATTATAGATAAGTATACACCACACACTATAGATAAGTATTATAGATAAGTATACACCACACACTATAGATAAGTATTATAGATAAGTATACACCACACACTATAGATAAGTATTATAGATAAGTATGCACCACACACTATAGATAAGTATTATAGATAAGTATACACCACACACTATAGATAAGTATTATAGATAAGTATACACCACACACTATAGATAAGTATTATAGATAAGTATACACCACACACTATAGATAAGTATTATAGATAAGTATACACCACACACTATAGATAAGTATTATAGATAAGTATACACCACACACTATAGATAAGTATTATAGATAAGTATACACCACACACTATAGATAAGTATTATAGATAAGTATACACCACACACTATAGATAAGTATTATAGATAAGTATACACCACACACTATAGATAAGTATTATAGATAAGTATACACCACACGATAAGTATGCACCACACACTATAGATAAGTATTATAGATAAGTATGCACCATACACTATAGATAAGTATTATAGATAAGTATGCACCATACACTATAGATAAGTATTATAGATAAGTATACACCACACACTATAGATAAGTATTATAGATAAGTATACACCACACACTATAGATAAGTATTATAGATAAGTATGCACCACACACTATAGATAAGTATTATAGATAAGTATACACCACACACTATAGATAAGTATTATAGATAAGTATACACCACACACTATAGATAAGTATTATAGATAAGTATACACCACACACTATAGATAAGTATTATAGATAAGTATACACCACACACTATAGATAAGTATTATAGATAAGTATGCACCACACACTATAGATAAGTATTATAGATAAGTATGCACCACACACTATAGATAAGTATTATAGATAAGTATGCACCACACACTATAGATAAGTATTATAGATAAGTATGCACCACACACTATAGATAAGTATTATAGATAAGTATGCACCACACACTATAGATAAGTATTATAGATAAGTATGCACCACACACTATAGATAAGTATTATAGATAAGTATGCACCACACACTATAGATAAGTATTATAGATAAGTATGCACCACACACTATAGATAAGTATTATAGATAAGTATGCACCACACACTATAGATAAGTATTATAGATAAGTATGCACCACACACTATAGATAAGTATTATAGATAAGTATGCACCACACACTATAGATAAGTATTATAGATAAGTATGCACCACACACTATAGATAAGTATTATAGATAAGTATGCACCACACACTATAGATAAGTATTATAGATAAGTATGCACCACACACTATAGATAAGTATTATAGATAAGTATGCACCACACACTATAGATAAGTATTATAGATAAGTATGCACCACACACTATAGATAAGTATTATAGATAAGTATGCACCACACACTATAGATAAGTATTATAGATAAGTATGCACCACACACTATAGATAAGTATTATAGATAAGTATGCACCACACACTATAGATAAGTATTATAGATAAGTATGCACCACACACTATAGATAAGTATTATAGATAAGTATGCACCACACACTATAGATAAGTATTATAGATAAGTATGCACCACACACTATAGATAAGTATTATAGATAAGTATGCACCACACACTATAGATAAGTATTATAGATAAGTATGCACCACACACTATAGATAAGTATTATAGATAAGTATGCACCACACACTATAGATAAGTATTATAGATAAGTATGCACCACACACTATAGATAAGTATTATAGATAAGTATGCACCACACACTATAGATAAGTATTATAGATAAGTATGCACCACACACTATAGATAAGTATTATAGATAAGTATGCACCACACACTATAGATAAGTATTATAGATAAGTATGCACCACACACTATAGATAAGTATTATAGATAAGTATGCACCACACACTATAGATAAGTATTATAGATAAGTATGCACCACACACTATAGATAAGTATTATAGATAAGTATGCACCACACACTATAGATAAGTATTATAGATAAGTATGCACCACACACTATAGATAAGTATTATAGATAAGTATGCACCACACACTATAGATAAGTATTATAGATAAGTATGCACCACACACTATAGATAAGTATTATAGATAAGTATGCACCACACACTATAGATAAGTATTATAGATAAGTATGCACCACACACTATAGATAAGTATTATAGATAAGTATGCACCACACACTATTTGTTGGGTAATTTATGTCTGTTTGTCATCTTTGAAATAAAATTTTTAAAAGGGTTCTATATGTGTTCTGTGTGTTCATTAATTTGTTATCTCTTCTTTTAATAAAAATTTTAAAACCGGTTTGAAAACCTGTATGTCCTGTCTGTCTTGTTTGTTCAAACTAAATAATTATTTCTAATATTGTATGAATTAATTAATCAATGTATGAGCACTATTTTTTGTACATATTATATATATTGTATATTACTGTATATTATATGTATTGTACTGTATTGTAGGATAGTGTAGTGTAGTAAACTTCAAACACTCATAACGAGCCTGATAAGCTACTTAGAATTCAGTATTGATAGTACGAGAGAGCTTTTGTAATTTATGTTAGCATTAAACTAAAGCTTGATGATAACACTAAGCAAGCAGTTGAGCTTTATAAATAGTGTTGAGCATATAGTAGTATATAGTGAGCATATATTCAGTTTTATAGACTAGTAGGCATGTATTGAGTTGCTTTATAGGACATTACAATTAACTGAAGCATAATTAAGATATCACTGCTATATAGAATGCTACAATAGATTGAAGTATACTAGTGAGCATTGGTTTATAGAAAGACTGTAGTATGTTATAGTAGTGTAAAGTGTATCATTCAAGCCTAAGCTTCATAGAGCCTATAGTATTGAGTATTTCCATACAGATTATCTACCATAACGGGCTATAGCTAGTCCATATGTTGTTCATCCACAATTTTGTGATGTCCTGATGTGCAAGGTAAAAAATAGATAAATTCTTGATCTCATCTTTTATCTGTTACTCTTCATAGGTGTGGAGTAGCTTAGCCTGTTTGATGTGCTGTACTCCATTGCTGTTCTCCAGACTTTGTGAGAATTATTATAAGTAATAATGTGTGTATTTGTTAATAGTGACATGACTAGGCTTATAGGCCTAGTATACAGGATTATTCTAATTGACCACAAATTGTGGACATCAAGCCTTTAGAGACTAGAGAGCATGAAGTATTTATGATGTCGTGTTGCATGAATAACAAGCCTTTAGTGAGCATGTAATATTTATGATAGCGAGCTGCCTGAATATCAAGCCTTTAGTGAGCATGTAATATTTATGATAGTGTGTTGCCCGAATATCAAGCCTTTAGTGAGCATGGAATATTTATGATAGCGTGTTGCCCGAATATCAAGCCTTTAGTGAGCATGAAATATTTATGATAGCGTGTTGCCTGAATATCAAGCCTTTAGTGAGCATGTAATAATTATGATAGCGTGTTGCCTGAATATCAAGCCTTTAGTGAGTAGTGAGCATGGAATAATTATGATAGCGTGTTGCCCGAATATCAAGCCTTTAGTGAGCATGTAATATTTATGATAGCGTGTTGCCTGAATATCAAGCCTTTAATGAGTAGTGAGCATGGAATATTTATGATAGCGTGTTGCCCGAATATCAAGCCTTTAGTGATCATGTAATATTTATGATAGCGTGTTGCCCGAATATCAAGCCTTTAGTGAGCATGGAATATTTATGATAGCATGTTGCCTGAATATCAAGCCTTTAGTGAGCATGTAATAATTATGATAGCGTGTTGCCTGAATATCAAGCCTTTATTGAGTAGTGAGCATGGAATAATTATGATAGCGTGTTGCCCGAATATCAAGCCTTTAGTGAGCATGTAATATTTATGATAGCGTGTTGCCTGAATATCAAGCCTTTAATGAGCATGGAATATTTATGATAGCGTGTTGCCTGAATATCAAGCCTTTAGTGAGTAGTGAGCATGTAATATTTATGATAGCGTGTTGCCCGAATATCAAGCCTTTAGTGAGTATGTAATATTTATGATAGCGTGTTGCCTGAATATCAAGTGAGCATGGAATATTTATGATAGCGTGTTGCCCGAATATCAAGCCTTTAGTGAGCATATAATATTTATGATAGCGTGTTGCCTGAATATCAAGCCTTTAGCAAGTAGTGAGCATGGAATATTTATGATAGCATGTTGCCCGAATATCAAGCCTTTAGTGAGCATGTAATATTTACGATAGCGTGTTGCCTGAATATCAAGCCTTTAGTGAGCATGTAATAATTATGATAGCGTGTTGCCTGAATATCAAGCCTTTAGTGAGTAGTGAGCATGGAATAATTATGATAGCGTGTTGCCCGAATATCAAGCCTTTAGTGAGCATGTAATATTTATGATAGCGTGTTGCCTGAATATCAAGCCTTTAATGAGTAGTGAGCATGGAATATTTATGATAGCGTGTTGCCCGAATATCAAGCCTTTAGTGAGCATATAATATTTATGATAGCGTGTTGCCTGAATATCAAGCCTTTAGCAAGTAGTGAGCATGGAATATTTATGATAGCATGTTGCCCGCATTCTTGAATTCAACAACATGAATATGCTGATGGTCTGTTGCCCGCGGCCATCATCATAGTGTATACATTCTTCAGACTCACCCCTGCAATGCTTTGAATACACTAGTATAATTTATATCATATATGTTTCATAGTTGGCTAGTGTTACGGTCACAAGAACTAGACAATAGTTCTACATACAAACATAACACTATTGAATTAAATGATGTGTCCTCATCATCTGTGGAAGACTGGTGTGTAGATGCTAATGATTGGGACAAGTAAGTAGTTTCTATTAATATTACCTTTATTCTATGTTGCCATGGTTACCACTGAAATGAGTAATCTATTAATTTTGGTCCTAGCCACCATGATGGATGCAAAATAAAATAATTATTTCCTGCAGGTGATTAAAAATACTACTAAAGTCTGTTCACATTTATAATGACCTCAAAACTAGGATGTATTGACTTTATATATAATATAGTGTATAGTAGTTTAATGTTATAAGGTTGATACATTATTATACTGTAACTCAATAATGAAACAGTGGATTGAAACATTACAGAAACAAAAAAGAACAGGAAGGATAATTATATGGAAATAATGCAGATAAAAAGATTGCTGGTCATTCCAAACTAAAGTTATAAACATTTTTCTGAGGTCATAGTGAATACGAATGACCTTTAGTATACTTACATACACATCATATAAACATGCATACATTTCACAAACTAAACAGAGTAATTAATGATGAATTGTCTCACCAGAAGTGTATTTGTAATTATAAATATTTTATCATAGTGAGTCAAATACGGCTGTCCCAATTCAAATGTCTACTGTGTTGCCAATTTCATCTTCACAACTTCCTGTACCTGTTTTTGAGACTGAAAAAGGGAATGTAAATGTAGAAAACATTACAAACTCTATTCAATGCTTAAAAATTAAACAGAGCCAATCTAATGGAGGATATGAAGGACCTAAATATCCATCATTTTATATCAATGTATTTGAGAACCCTGAGGTCAGTTTCTACGATGAGTATTTCACAAGAGCACAGGGACTTATGAGTTCTTATCGTGGTGACCTGTTTGAGGGAGGAGGAGGAGAAACAGAATCTGGAAGAGAAGTAGGAAAAAGTGAGGTATATGAAAGTTCTGTTGCTAAACACGGTGATAAAACATTTCAAAAGTTTCAAAAAGAACTATCTATTTGTCCTGAACAAATTATTAGGTGAATATATTACAATTAATACTAAGATTATACTTATTAAATATAAATAGTATTACTTCATAGTTCATACTATTAATATTAATGTTACTATTAATAGAATGTTACTATTAATAGAATGTTACTATTAATAGAATGTAGTGTGTTACTATTAATAGAATGTAGTGTATTTTTACTCGTAATAAAATTATAGTGCATTACCGAATGTAGTGTTACAGAATGTAGCATGTTACTATTAATAGAATGTAGTGTATGTTACTATTAATAGAATGTAGTGTATGTTACTATTAATATATAGAAAGAAGTGTATGTTACTATTGATAGAAAGTAGTGTGTTACTATTAATACAATGTAGGTTGTTACTATTAATAGAATGTAGTGTATTTTTACTCATAATAAAATTATAGTGCATTACTATCAATAGAATGTAGTGTTACAGAATGTAGGATGTTACTGTTAATACAATATAGTGTATGTTACTATTAATAGAATGTGGTGCAATTATTGTACTATTAATAAAAGCAATGCATTAGTATTGATAGAAAATGCAGTATGTATGATAATAATAATAATATTACTATTAATAGACATTATTATTAGAATGTAGTGTTACTATTTATAGAATGTGTTACTATTAATAGAATGTTTTACTATTAATAGAATGTACAGATACCATGTTGCTGTTAATAGAATGTATTGTGTTACTATTAATAGGATGTAGTGTGCTACGTTGCTATTAATAGAATATAGTGTATGTTACTATTAATAGAATGTAGTATTATGTTACTATTAATAGAATGTAGTGTATGTTACTATTAATAAAATGTAGTATGTTACTATTAATAGAATGTAGTATATGTTACTATTAATAGAATGTAGTGTATGTTACTATTAATAGAATGTAGTGTATGTTACTATTAATAAAATGTATTGTGTTACTATTAATAGGATGTAGTGCGTTATGTTGCTATTAATAGAATATAGTGTATGTTACAGAATGTAGTGTATGTTACTATTAATAGAATTTAGTGTATGTTACTATTAATGGAATG
>OX345641.1:700459-720459 GCA_947044365.1 Petrosia ficiformis | reverse complement strand
TGAAATCGTATTCATTGTTTTATGTATTGTGGTAGTGTGTATTATAATTGGTTGTGTGCGCTATAAAAAGAAGAATTCTAGAAATAAAATACATGTGTAGTGACAATTCAATGACCTTTGAACTTTCATCTTTGACCTCATGATATATTACAAAAATGTATAATTATGCTTTTTATTGTAAATTGTAATATTGTTATATCAATTTTTAAACCTTGTTGCATTAATTTTTATACTTTTGTATTTGTGTCTATTAAATTTCATTTTTATTATTATCTGCATTTAAAATTTTATATAATTATAATTATAATTCTCTTCAAATGGTTTAATGAAGGAAAGGAGTCCTGTGTGACGTTTGCACTGTCAGCATGCATTACTACTATCTGTACGTGAGTTTGTTGAGATTTAGCTACAGTTATAATATTTACCAAATTCAAGAAGCAGCTTTCTGTTCTTCACATTAAACTGGCAAGGCCACAGATAGACAATTAATAACATTTGTAATATTAGTGTTGTTTTAGTATGACAATAATGACCACTTTTAGTTGTAGTTATAGTACGACTAGTTTCTCAAAATATTAGGCTTACTAAAAGGGTTTTAGTTAACTAACGAAAAGTGCTCATTATAGGCCAAGTTTCAGTTATGTAGTTATTGCATTATAGTTCATCTAAACGTCACAATGCCTTGCTAAAAAGGGTTTTAGTTATAGATAACTAAAACAACACTACGTAGCGCAAATTTGCAGATTATTTACCCACGTGGTGATATACGCATGCTCAGTTATCTATCCCGCCAAATAGTGAAAACAAAAAGCCACTGCATGGTCATTACAAGCCAGTTGAGTTCTAAATCTCTCAAGGTGGTGTATGTATAGCTCTGTGTGTCTAGCTGTTTAAAGTCGAGGCTCAGAAGCTGTTCTTGGTGAATGGTATTGGCTCACTCTGCTGGTCATAGCAGCCTACACATGGTGAGACATTAAAAGACTATACCTCTATTGTGTCTGTGCTAATTCTATCTGTATTGTAAATTGTATGTATATGACACTTCACTTTCTTTTTTATAGCAATATACCTCAGTCCTGTTTCCAGTTGTGGCTACCTTTCATCCTCAGAAATTGTTCTCTGCAAAGTTTGGCTGCTTGTTCTACCTGTATGGAGTTGGGGTTCAGAAGCATTCTCAATGGACAGTATTGGCTGCTCTACTGGTCATAGCAGTCTACAAGGTGAGATATTAAAAGTATGTATATATATTGACTAGTTCTATTGTGTCTGTGTTAATCCCATCTTAATAAAAATTTACCAAATTGTATGCATAATTATAACACTTTCCTTTTCTTTTTTATAGCAATATACCTCAGTCCTGTTTTCAGTTGTGGCTACCTTTTGAGTAAAGTTGTTCACAATGGATGGTGCTGGTTGCTCTACTTGTATGTAGTTGAAGCTCAGAAATATTCTCAATGGAAAGTGTTGGTTGCTCTACCTGTATGAAGTTGAGGCTCTACCAGTTATAGCATCTGGAAAGGTGAGGTATTAAAGCATGTATGTCTCAATTAGACAGTTGAAAATTGAGCATTATATCATATGAAGCTCACATGTTCATTTTATGATATCTAGTGTCTGTAGTATATTTATTGTGGGCTCAATTTGCAATTATGATTCTGTAAGTAGTAATTGTCATAGCTGGATAAGTAGTGTTGGGAGGTCGGACTGCCCAACAAATAGACAAGCCTTTTTTAAATAATTATCATATTTAAATTATTTGAGCTATATTATTTTGTTGAGCATTGCATAGTAATACTATAGTATTTATACATATCAGTTTGTGTACTATAGATCAATTTGTATTATAAGATAATGTTAAACTGTACTAATAGATATTTGTAAACATTATTCACGTTGGTCGTGACCTCATAAAAAAATGTTCAATAGTTTAGTTTGGAATGTCCATCAATCTTTTCTACCTGTACTATTTTCATAATTATCCTTCCCATTCTATTTTGTGTCAAATTCCAATCCATTTCTTCATTATTAAGTCACGGTATAGTAATATATAAACCTTAATGCATTAAAGTATACACTATAGTACATATAAAGTCATCACGTTATAACTATGAGGTCTATGTGAATGTAAACAGACTTTAGTATTGTAATAAAAAATAGTTGAAGCAGTAAATGATAATTAGTTTTGCATCTCAAGAAATATTATTGTATATTTTTAGACTAGTGGAGAGTTGTTTATTATTCATAATGTACTAATAACAATTATTATTATTTGTTTATTATTAAAATATAGTTTTGTTTATTATTCATATTGTATATGTTCTATTATTCATATTTTATTATTGTTTATTATTGTTTTTTTAATTAGTTTTGTATTAGTATTGTGTAGATTATTGTGAGTAGACAATTTGACTAGATTCAAACAACTACAATTGTATCTTTAGTGTATGTATGTAGCATTTGTGTCTGTCAATGGAGAGAGATATTATTATAGTACATCTATCTCCCCTCCCTTGATAGACAATAAAGCTACATACAATACAATGATAGCTGTTTAAATGTAGTATAATTGTAATACTATTTACAACTAAGCATGTAGTAGCTCTACTCATGTAATGTGATGTGTTGCTTTTTGTCTGCTAACAAGTGAGCTAGATGTAATACAGTATATTATTAAGCATGCAGTAACTGTCCTCATATATATATATGCAATGTGATGTGTTGCTTTTTGTCTGCTAAGAAGGGAGCTAGATGTAATACAGTATATTATTAAGCATGCAGTAACTGTTCTCATCTATATGTAATGTGATGTGTTGCTTTTTGTCTACTAAGAAGGAGCTAGTATATTATTAAGCATGCAGTAACTGTTCTCATCTATATGTAATGTGATGTGTTGCTTTTTGTCTGCTAAGAAGGGAGCTAGTATATTATTAAGCATGCAGTTACTGTTCTCATCTATATATATGTAATATGATGTGTTGCTTTTGGTCTACCAAAAGGGGAGCTAAATGTAATATATTATATAATGAAGTGTCCCATGTAACATGTATAATGTGCTTGTGTCTGCTAAGGGGGGGAGCTTGATGTAATATATTATATAATGAAGTGTCCCATGTACCATATATAATGTGCTTGTGTCTGCTAAGGGGGGGAGCTTGATGTAATATATTATATAATGAAGTGTCCCATGTACCATATATAATGTGCTTGTGTCTGCTAAGGGGGGGAGCTTGATGTAATATATTATATAATGAAGTGTCCCATGTACCATATATAATGTGCTTGTGTCTGCTAAGGGGGGGAGCTTGATGTAATATATTATATAATGAAGTGTCCCATGTACCATATATAATGTGCTTGTGTCTGCTAAGGGGGGGAGCTTGATGTAATATATTATATAATGAAGTGTCCCATGTACCATATATAATGTGCTTGTGTCTGCTAAGGGGGGGAGCTTGATGTAATATATTATATAATGAAGTGTCCCATGTACCATATATAATGTGCTTGTGTCTGCTAAGGGGGGGAGCTTGATGTAATATATTATATAATGAAGTGTCCCATGTACCATATATAATGTGCTTGTGTCTGCTGATGGGGGGAGCTTGATGTAATATATTATATAATGAAGTGTCCCATGTACCATATATAATGTGCTTGTGTCTGCTAAGGGGGGGAGCTTGATGTAATATATTATATAATGAAGTGTCCCATGTACCATATATAATGTGCTTGTGTCTGCTGATGGGGGGAGCTTGATGTAATATATTATATAATGAAGTGTCCCATGTACCATATATAATGTGCTTGTGTCTGCTAAGGGGGAGAGCTTGATGTAATATATTATATAATGAAGTGTCCCATGTACCATATATAATGTGCTTGTGTCTGCTGATGGGGGGAGCTTGATGTAATATATTATATAATGAAGTGTCCCATGTACCATATATAATGTGCTTGTGTCTGCTAAGGGGGAGAGCTTGATGTAATATATTATATAATTAAGCATGTATTAACTGTCCCCATATAATCCCATCTTACTTGCATAGGTGGTCAGACAGTGTGACTACTTTAAAAATATCTTGATGTAACCTTTCCTCTAAGGGAGGGCATCCATAGTGACTATCCTAAACAGTTTCATAATATATTAAATATTGCAAGTTAATTATAAACAGCAACTAATATAATTATAAATATGGTATTAATATTATATATAATTATTATTTATATCTAGTGACTAGCTATTCATATAGTATTATTGTATTAATATATATGCCACCACTTGGGTCAAACTTTTGTGTTTAACATATAAAAAATATTACATAACATTATATAGTTCACAATTCTTCATCTCTCTTATTACATACTTTTATCAGTTAATTTTCAGGTACTGATGTCATGGGTTTCTATACCACAGGTACTAATGATGTTACAGTCGTGGGTTTCCTGTATCATGGGTTCTGATGATGCTACCTACAGTTGCAAGTTTCCTGTATTGATGCGATATGGAGCTGTTGATCTGACGTATTCAATCGTATGACATATAATGTATAATTACTTGCTAAATGTAATACTAAGTGTAATTTATAATGTATTATTTTCATGTATGTATATTATATAATAGATGTCTTGTGTGTAATATGAGCTCAGTATTACCTAGGTGAGGTACTGAGGCTTGTATAGATCATGTATTGCATTGCGCCAAATAGCGTTGCGCCAAATAGATAAGTATACACCACACACTATAGATAAGTATTATAGATAAGTATGCACCACACACTATTTGTTGGGTAATTCATGTCTGTTTGTCATCTTTGAAATAAAATTTTTAAAAGGGTTCTATATGTGTTCTGTGTGTTCATTAATTTGTTATCTCTTCTTTTAATAAAAATTTAAAAACCGGTTTGAAAAACCTGTATGTCCTGTCTGTCTTGTTTGTTTCAAACTAAATAATTATTTTTAATATTGTATGAATTAATCAATGTATGAGCACTATTTTTTGTACATATTATATATATTGTATATTACTGTATATTATATGTATTGTACTGTATTGTAGGATAGTGTAGAAAACTTCAAACACTCATAACGAGCCTCATAAGCTACTTAGAATTCAGTATTGATAGTACGAGAGAGCTTTTGTAATTTATGTTAGCATTACACAAAAGCTTGAGATGATAACACTAAGCAAGCAGTTGAGCTTTATAAATAGTGTTGAGCATATAGTAGTAGTGAGCATATATTCAGTTTTATAGACTAGTAGGCATGTATTGAGTTGCTTTATAGGACATTACAATTAAGTGAAGCATAATTAAGATATCACTGCTATTTAGAATGCTACAATAGATTGAAGTATACTAGTGAGCATTGCTTTATAGAAAGACTGTAGTATATTATAGTAGTGTAAAGTGTATCATTCAAGCCTAAGCTTCATATAGCCTATAGTATTGAGTATTTCCATACAGATTATCTACCATAACAGGCTATAGCTAGTCCATGTCTTGTTCATCCATACCTTTGTGATGTCCTGATGTGCAAGGTAAAAAATAGATGAATTCTTGAGATCTCGTCTTTTATCTGTTACTTTTCATAGGTGTGGAGTAGCTTAGCCTGTTTGATGTACTCTCCTCCATTGCTGTTTTCTCCTGACTTTGTGAGAATTATTATAAATAATAATGTGTATATTTGTTAATAATGTGACATGACTAGGGTTATTATAGGCCTAGTATGTATGAATATTCCAAATAGACCACAAATTGTGGACATCAAGCCTTTAGAGAGTAGTGAGCATGTAATATTTATGATAGCGTGTTGCCTGAATATCAAGCCTTTAGTGAGCATGTAATATTTATGATAGCGTGTTGCCTGAATATCAAGCCTTTAGTGAGTAGTGAGCATGAAGTATTTATGATAGCGTGTTGCCTGAATATCAAGCCTTTAGTGAGCATGTAATATTTATGATAGCGTGTTGCCTGAATATCAAGCCTTTAGTGACCATGTATGATAGCGTGTTGCCTGAATATCAAGCCTCTAGTGAGCATGTAATATTTATGATAGCGTGTTGCCTGAATATCAAGCCTTTAGTGACCATGTATGATAGCGTGTTGCCTGAATATCAAGCCTTTAGTGAGCATGTAATATTTATGATAGCGTGTTGCCTGAATATCAAGCCTGTAGTGAGCATGTAATATTTATGATAGCGTGTTGCCTGAATATCAAGCCTTTAGTGACCATGTATGATAGCGTGTTGCCTGAATATCAAGCCTCTAGTGAGCATGTAATATTTATGATAGCGTGTTGCCTGAATATCAAGCCTTTAGTGACCATGTATGATAGCGTGTTGCCTGAATATCAAGCCTCTAGTGAGCATGTAATATTTATGATAGCGTGTTGCCTGAATATCAAGCCTTTAGTGACCATGTATGATAGCGTGTTGCTTGAATATAAACCCTCTGGTGAGCATGTAATATTTATGATAGCGTGTTGCCTGAATATCAAGCCTTTAGTGACCATGTATGATAGCGTGTTGCCTGAATATCAAGCCTTTAGTGAGCATGTAATATTTATGATAGCGTGTTGCCTGAATATCAAGCCTTTAGTGACCATGTATGATAGCGTGTTGCCTGAATATCAAGCCTCTAGTGAGCATGTAATATTTATGATAGCGTGTTGCCTGAATATCAAGCCTTTAGTGACCATGTATGATAGCGTGTTGCCTGAATATCAAGCCTTTAGTGAGCATGTAATATTTATGATAGCGTGTTGCCTGAATATCAAGCCTTTAGTGAGCATGTAATATTTATGATAGCGTGTTGCCTGAATATCAAGCCTTTAGTGACCATGTATGATAGCGTGTTGCCTGAATATCAAGCCTCTAGTGAGCATGTAATATTTATGATAGCGTGTTGCCTGAATATCAAGCCTTTAGTGACCATGTATGATAGCGTGTTGCCTGAATATCAAGCCTTTAGTGAGCATGTAATATTTATGATAGCGTGTTGCCTGAATATCAAGCCTGTAGTGAGCATGTAATATTTATGATAGCGTGTTGCCTGAATATCAAGCCTTTAGTGACCATGTATGATAGCGTGTTGCCTGAATATCAAGCCTCTAGTGAGCATGTAATATTTATGATAGCGTGTTGCCTGAATATCAAGCCTCTAGTGAGCATGTAATATTTATGATAGCGTGTTGCCTGAATATCAAGCCTTTAGTGACCATGTATGATAGCGTGTTGCCTGAATATCAAGCCTCTAGTGAGCATGTAATATTTATGATAGCGTGTTGCCTGAATATCAAGCCTTTAGTGACCATGTATGATAGCGTGTTGCTTGAATATAAACCCTCTGGTGAGCATGTAATATTTATGATAGCGTGTTGCCTGAATATCAAGCCTTTAGTGACCATGTATGATAGCGTGTTGCCTGAATATCAAGCCTTTAGTGAGCATGTAATATTTATGATAGCGTGTTGCCTGAATATCAAGCCTTTAGTGACCATGTATGATAGCGTGTTGCCTGAATATCAAGCCTCTAGTGAGCATGTAATATTTATGATAGCGTGTTGCCTGAATATCAAGCCTTTAGTGACCATGTATGATAGCGTGTTGCCTGAATATCAAGCCTTTAGTGAGCATGTAATATTTATGATAGCGTGTTGCCTGAATATCAAGCCTTTAGTGAGCATGTAATATTTATGATAGCGTGTTGCCTGAATATCAAGCCTTTAGTGACCATGTATGATAGCGTGTTGCTTGAATATAAACCCTCTGGTGAGCATGTAATATTTATGATAGCGTGTTGCCTGAATATCAAGCCTTTAGTGAGCATGTAATATTTATGATAGCGTGTTGCCTGAATATCAAGCCTTTAGTGAGCATGTAATATTTATGATAGCGTGTTGCCTGAATATCAAGCCTTTAGTGACCATGTATGATAGCGTGTTGCCTGAATATCAAGCCTCTAGTGAGCATGTAATATTTATGATAGCGTGTTGCCTGAATATCAAGCCTTTAGTGACCATGTATGATAGCGTGTTGCCTGAATATCAAGCCTCTAGTGAGCATGTAATATTTATGATAGCGTGTTGCCTGAATATCAAGCCTTTAGTGACCATGTATGATAGCGTGTTGCCTGAATATCAAGCCTCTAGTGAGCATGTAATATTTATGATAGCGTGTTGCCTGAATATCAAGCCTGTAGTGAGCATGTAATATTTATGATAGCGTGTTGCCTGAATATCAAGCCTTTAGTGACCATGTATGATAGCGTGTTGCCTGAATATCAAGCCTTTAGTGAGCATGTAATATTTATGATAGCGTGTTGCCTGAATATCAAGCCTTTAGTGAGTAGAGAGCGTACAAGTTAGTACTACATTGATGTCCTCACTAACTCTAACAAATGGTGACTGTTTTTAAATTTGATGTGCATAATTTTGTATATTTCATTAGCGCAGGAATTAAAGAGTACAAGTTAGTACTACATTGATGTCCTCTCTCACTCTAAAAAATGGTGACTGTTTTTAATTTGATGTACATAATTTTGTATATTTCATTAGCGCAGGAATTAAAGACTACAAATTAGTACTGCATTGATGTCCTCGCTTACTCTAAGAAAAAAATGGTGACTGTTTTTAATTTGATGTGCATAATTCTGTATATTCATTAGTGCAGGAATTAAAGGCTACAAGTTAGTACTACATTGATGTCCTCACTAACTCTAAAAAATGGTGACTGTTTTTAAATTTGATGTGCATAATTTTGTATATTTCATTAGCGCAGGAATTAAAGAGTACAAGTTAGTACTACATTGATGTCCTCTCTCACTCTAAAAAAAATGGTGACTGTTTTTAATTTGATGTGCATAATTTTGTATATTTCATTAGCGCAGGAATTAAAGACTACAAATTAGTACTGCATTCATGTCCTCGCTTACTCTAAAAAAAATGGTGACTTTTTAATTTAATGTGCATAATTCTGTATATTCATTATGCAGGAATTAAAGGCTACAAGTTAGTACTACATTGATGTCCTCACTAACTCTAACAAATGGTGACTGTTTTTAAATTTGATGTGCATAATTTTGTATATTTCATTAGCGCAGGAATTAAAGACGACAAATTAGTACTGCATTCATGTCCTCGCTTACTCTAAAAAAAATGGTGACTGTTTTTAATTTAATGTGCATAATTCTGTATATTCATTATGCAGGAATTAAAGGCTACAAGTTAGTACTACATTGATGTCCTCACTAACTCTAACAAATGGTGACTGTTTTTAAATTTGATGTGCATAATTTTGTATATTTCATTAGCGCAGGAATTAAAGAGTACAAGTTAGTACTACATTGATGTCCTCGCTAACTCTAAAAAATGGTGACTGTTTTTAATTTGATGTGCATAATTTTGTATATTTCATTAGCGCAGGAATTAAAGACTAAAAGTTAGTACTACATTGATGTCCTCGCTTACTCTTAAAAAAAAATGGTGACTGTTTTTAATTTAATGTGCATAATTCTGTATATTCATTAGTGCGGGAATTAAAGGCTACAAGTTAGTACTACATTGATATCCTCACTACCTCTAAAAAATGGTGACTGTTTTTAATTTAATGTGCATAATTCTGTATATTCATTATGCAGGAATTAAAGGCTACAAGTTAATACTACATTGATGTCCTCACTAACTCTAACAAATGGTGACTGTTTTTAAATTTGATGTGCATAATTTTGTATATTTCATTAGCGCAGGAATTAAAGAGTACAAGTTAGTACTACATTGATGTCCTCGCTAACTCTAAAAAATGGTGACTGTTTTTAATTTAATGTGCATAATTCTGTATATTCATTAGTGCGGGAATTAAAGGCTACAAGTTAGTACTACATTGATATCCTCACTACCTCTAAAAAATGGTGACTGTTTTTAATTTGATGTGCATAATTTTGTATATTTCATTAGCGCAGGAATTAAAGACTACAAATTAGTACTGCATTGATGTCCTCGCTTACTCTAAAAAAAAATGGTGACTGTTTTTAATTTAATGTGCATAATTCTGTATATTCATTATGCAGGAATTAAAGGCTACAAGTTAGTACTACATTGATGTCCTCACTAACTCTAACAAATGGTGACTGTTTTTAAATTTGATGTGCATAATTTTGTATATTTCATTAGCGCAGGAATTAAAGAGTACAAGTTAGTACTACATTGATGTCCTCGCTAACTCTAAAAAATGGTGACTGTTTTTAATTTGATGTGCATAATTTTGTATATTTCATTAGCGCAGGAATTAAAGACTAAAAGTTAGTACTACATTGATGTCCTCGCTTACTCTTAAAAAAAAATGGTGACTGTTTTTAATTTAATGTGCATAATTCTGTATATTCATTAGTGCGGGAATTAAAGGCTACAAGTTAGTACTACATTGATGTCCTCACTAACTCTAAAAAATGGTGACTGTTTTTAAATTTGATGTGCATAATTTTGTATATTTCATTAGCGCAGGAATTAAAGAGTACAAGTTAGTACTACATTGATGTCCTCACTCACTCTAAAAAAATGGTGACTGTTTTTAATTTGATGTGCATAATTTTGTATATTTCATTAGCGCAGGAATTAAAGACTACAAATTAGTACTGCATTGATGTCCTCGCTTACTCTAAGAAAAAAATGGTAACTGTTTTTAATTTGATGTGCATAATTCTGTATATTCATTAGTGCAGGAATTAAAGGCTACAAGTTAGTACTACATTGATGTCCTCCCTAACTCTAAAAAATGGTGACTGTTTTTAAATTTGATGTGCATAATTTTGTTAGTACTACATTGATGTCCTCACTCACTCTAAAAAAATGGTGACTGTTTTTAATTTGATGTGCATAATTTTGTATATTTCATTAGCGCAGGAATTAAAGACTACAAATTAGTACTGCATTGATGTCCTCGCTTACTCTAAGAAAAAAATGGTAACTGTTTTTAATTTGATGTGCATAATTCTGTATATTCATTAGTGCAGGAATTAAAGGCTACAAGTTAGTACTACATTGATGTCCTCCCTAACTCTAAAAAATGGTGACTGTTTTTAAATTTGATGTGCATAATTTTGTATATTTCATTAGCGCAGGAATTAAAGTTAGTACTACATTGATGTCCTCACTCACTCTAAAAAAAATGGTGACTGTTTTTAATTTGATGTGCATAATTACGTATATTTCATTAGTGCAGGAATTAAAGACTACAAATTAGTACTGCATTGATGTCCTCGCTCGCTCTAAAAAAATGGTGACTGTTTTTAATTTGATGTGCATAATTTTGTATATTTCATTAGCGCAGGAATTAAAGACTACAAGTTAGTACTACATTGATGTCCTCACTAACTCTAAAGAATGGTGACTGTTTTTAAATTTGATGTGCATAATTTTGTATATTTCATTAGCGCAGGAATTAAAGACTACAAGTTAGTATGCAAAAAAAGACTTTTAAAAATTATACATTCATAATTATGATTATAATGAAGTGTATTATTATAATTATTGTCTAGCAAAAGGAATGATTCATAATTTCACACATCGATTATGCATTGTTTATATCATGCATTACTAGTATCTAGTGTTGTTTTAGTTAATCACTGGCTTAGTGGTTGGAGCTTGAGCCTCCTGATCGAAAGATTGGTGGTTCGAGTCCAGCTGCGGTCATGTTGTTTCCCAGAAAGAGAGTGTCTGTCTTTCTGTGGACTTCATTGCTAAAACGACACTACATTAACACATCCAATCTTAATTATAATTAAAACTGAATTTCAATGATTAGATATATTGCTCAGAATGACAGGAACAGTCAGTGTTTCCAGACAATGGAATATTCTTTTGTTGACCTAATGGTAAACTAGTTTCACATTGATGTCTGGAATCTTTCGAGATACTTTCAGTTCAGCATGACATGAACAAGTGTAAAGAAATTACAATTAGAACTCTTTCCATTTCTGCATTTAGAATGGTGAGACTGGCTTTGGCTGTACAAGTGCTACTAAATACTTAAATAAGTTGTGATAATTCATAGACCTTGATAGTGTCTGGTGGACAAACAAATCGTATGTATGTACTAATGTAGTCAGTATGACAGAACACAATACTATATATAGAAATATTCATACTAGATATATATAATATATGTACTAATGTAGTCAGTATGACAGAACACAATACTATATATAGAAATATTCATACTAGATATATATAATATATGTACTAATGAAGTCATAATGACAGAACACAATACTATTATATAGAAATATTCATACTAGATATATATAATATATGTACTAATGTAGTCAGTATGACAGAACACAATACTATATATAGAAATATTCATACTAGATATATATAATATATGTACTAATGAAGTCATAATGACAGAACACAATACTATTATATAGAAATATTCATACTAGATATATATAATATATGTACTAATGAAGTCATAATGACAGAACACAATACTATATATAGAAATATTCATACTAGATATATATAATATATGTACTAATGTAGTCAGTATGACAGAACACAATACTATATATAGAAATATTCATACTAGATATATATAATATATGTACTAATGAAGTCATAATGACAGAACACAATACTATTATATAGAAATATTCATACTAGATATATATAATATATGTACTAATGTAGTTATAATGACAGAACACAATACTATTATATAGAAATATTCATACTAGATATATATAATATATAATATTATACTGTATATGCAAGATGTTTTCATAGAGCAGTACTTGTACTTTTTACATATCATACAAGATTCCATTCATGTTTACTTTATAATACCACTAATTTAATAAAATGTCTTTTCTACTAAATCTTGCACAACAGAAATCCATAAAGTGTCAACCATGATCTTGTGGTTGACACTATTTGGATTCTGTAGTGCAACTGGCAAGAATCCTTCTCCATAGAAGGTCGGGTGCATCCTTTTGAAATATTCGATTTATATATATAGGCGAACAGTAAAGATTTGATCCAGTGTGTTCTATAGATTGACCTTCAAAGAATGTAAATGTCTGGGGGCATATCTCTAATAAACTCTGGTAGCATGACAGCTAGAACATCAGGAAAACAAGATGGGGTAAAGATTGCCATAATGCCAATTGTACCTCATGTTCAGCCATTGTTGGTGGATTTTGAGAAATCTCTTTCGTTGAATGTGCTTGTTAGAGAAATTGCCGCAAGATGGGAGATAAAGAATCCGGAACGATACTGTTTAAAATACTCAGAATTTTCGAATAAGTTTTACTATGTAACAGAGGAAAACCGTCATGAATTGAAAAATGGTGATGTCCTCTCCATTGCTCTGTCCCCTTCACTTCGAGCAAGGGACATTTATGATAAAGTATGCTGCAATGATCACAAATCTATTGATATATTAGAGTTGGCTACTCTGTTGAGGGATCCTACATTTACAATACAGTTTATGTCTCTCAATGAAGGGAAAGGTGTCCAATTGTTAATGAGCATGATTGAAGAGTCTCTACTTAGTAATAATCCTATAGATAAAAATGATTTGGCAAATACTCTTGGAGGTTTCTTGGAACTCGTGAAACACAGTATAGTTTCCTGGGACATTATCAGAGAATCTTTTGTGAAGAAAATAATTAATATCTTGAACAGGAGCTGTTCTCAAGATTATTTTCATTGTTCTGTAGTTCAACAATGTCTGGAAATACTGGAGTCAATCGTAATGAATAGTACACAGTTCTGTGATATTGTTGCCCATGAGGTGCCACTCTCTAGTGTAATTGATTTTATCAGCAAAGGGTCTCCGTATGTTACTTATTCTGCTTTAGGTCTAATAAACGCTTTGATTCTGAAAGCAGATAATCCACAATCAATATTACACGAGTTATCAATTAGTACTACTATAAATGACACTCTTTTACAACAAGCTCGTGGTGACGTAGTTCACGATATAGTACATCAACTCTCTATGTATCACATCTCCACATTAACTTGTAAGTGAAATTATATGTGAATATATGTCCTGTGTCTACTAAACTAGCTTTGTTCCGAGGATTTTTATTTTGTGTCTGTCTGCCTGTCTGTCTGCCATTGTGTTAGTAGTGTTGTGAAATTGTAGTATATACATGTACAGGGTTTTTTTGGCACATTTTCTGCTCCCCATAGAGTAAATTATTTCAAATTAAAAAATATCAATGCATGCACACAAGTGTAAATTTACTCCCAGATTGTGCCATGCTACCTAAATGGAGCTATACTCTGCCCCCCCTTTAATCCACTTGGATAAATTCATTCCTGATGTATATATAGGCATGTACATGTATAGTGTACAATTATATACTATAAAAATTAGTTTTTTTGTGTGGATATATCAGATGATGCCATGCCCCTTCATTACAGGGGTTATGAGAACATAGTAGTATTACGAAGATTGACTTGTGTCCATCATGTCTACATGTATGTGTATATATGTACATACTGTTCATATGAGGCCACACCCATCATCATTAGTCACTAACACAACACTTTTATGATTACAACACAATTATATTTACATAAACAATATCACAGTGTAATAGTTAAATGCTCTTTATTATCTTTGTGATGAGGAGATGAGGCTTTACCGTGACTTATGTTAAATGATATACATGTATGTCATTAATGTAAACATGTGATTCAATGTACTAATGTGAATTACAGTGGCAATGAAAGAAGGAGGTGGAAAGATGAAGCCATGTAATATCACACTACATGGTCCACCTGGTGTTGGTAAAACCAGTTTGAAAAGAATCATTTTAGGACATCCTCCCCTTCCAAAGGAGAAACAGAATGCTACATCTATCATTGAAAATGCTGCCCGTGCAGTAAGTATCGATCGTTTGACAGCTAGTGGAATGAAAATGTTAGCAGAAGTCGATAACAAGTCACTTATAAAAATGTTAGCGAAGAAAGCCAAGACTCTTCCTCCAAGTATCCACAGTTCCCAGCCTCATGACTCTACTCACCATCATATACCTGTGAGTGTTATATAATTTGTTAATGATTTTGTATATGTAAGATGTATACATGTGTCATTAACCCTTACCATGTGTTGGTATAGTCAAAGGTTACTGTGATCATTTTGTAAGCAGAAATTTTAACTTGTAAACACAAACATAGCCTGAGCTAACGAAACATGTTTTTGGTATCTAATATCTATGGCTTTCTTAGAAGGTCTTCTGTCTAACTAAATAAGCTACAAGTCACTCCTGTTTAAAGTGCAGAAGTTATAAAGGTGAGAGGGAGTTGCTCGTGGAACTACTAATGTTTCAATCACTCACCTTACCCTCTTCCTGCTGATAGTGAAGCATAAATTTGATGATCAATAGCTTTATTAACAACTCTTCTTTCCAGCAAAGTAAGCTAGAATCCTGAGTCTTATAGAATGTGAACATTATAGAGCTAAAAAAATCAGATAATAAGCATTCCACCTATATATAGGAAAACATGTGTCAGTGGAAGTGGTTTCAATTAGGTTAAAATTTCATAGAAATATGAAAAAACAAAGCCCCAAACAAAAATAGCCTGCAATACAGTATGATTTTTGAGTGCAATGTCAGTTGTTTGTGTCCATGTATCACCAAAAGTATCCATTTCTCAGTTACGATGAGCAGACAGCTGCTCTTCATACCTGCTTCAGATAATAGTCACTTACATATTTACAGTATAACTTATAATGTAATATATGTTCATATAGTATGTACTATATGAAGAGGATGGTACATTTGTCTACCTGATTTACTTATGTAATGTGTTTGTATGTACATGTATGTATTTTCATCACAGGAATCACAACATCCTGTACCTGTTGAATCTGTGAGTGATTCTCCTCTAAATACCAATAATTCCAAGGCTTTACAATCTATCAAAGAACAGATGGCTGAACAAGTAGAACCATCGTCTGAGATATTTGATGTTGATTGGTTCTACTTGACTGATTCTGGGGGACAGCCACAGTTTCTAGATGTACTTCCTCTTCTGTATCGTAACGAATCTCTTCACATAGTAGTGATTCGACTCGATGAAGGGCTTGACGATAAGCCAAAAGTTCGTTATTACATTGAAGGAGAAGATGTATATACACTTCCAGATCATTTGACACTTTCTAATCGAGAGATTATAGAAAGGGCTTGTCAAATCGCAGAAGCACAGGCAACCTCTGGAAAGTTTGTCCCCAAGGTAATGGTAGTTGGGACACACAAAGATAAGCTGAGAATCAACAGTAAAGCAAAGCTTAAAGAGATCAACAAAGAATTGACAAAGTTACATCAAAAGTATAATCATGTCCTCATTCGTAAGTCCGAAGATGAGGTAATCTTTGCTGTGAATACTATGGCTCCAGTTGGAAAGAAACGCCAACAATACACTGAAGAGCTTCAGGAATGTATTCTGAAGGCAGCAGAGGAAGCCGGAAATGTGATTGATGTACCTTTGAAGTGGCTTGCATTCCATCTTGATTTAGACAAAACAGGAGGTATTGTTCAAAAATCCGAATGTTACAAGACAGGAGAAATACTCGGAATGGGAAGGAGTGATGTTGAGGAAGCTCTGAAGTATTTGAATAAAGTTGGGTTACTTCTTTACAACCCAGATGATGTTCCTGACCTGATATTCACTAAAATGGGTCCACCCATTGGCAGATTATCCAGGCTAATCACAGCCTCATTCATTACTCCAGAAAGTAGTATCACAGCGCCATATGACAGATTGAGACAGAAAGGATTGTTTAACAAATCGTTTTTGCCAACCATATTCGAGGATCTTTATAACAGCGAAGAAGAATTTCATGATGATGATTTCCTGAAGCTAATAGAGTGTCTCAAGATTGCTGCTCATGTCGGAGATGATGACTACTTTCTTCCAAGTGCATTGTCACTTGAGCCTCCTGTTGATGAGTCCCCATTTCCAATGAGCTGTGTTCCTCTCGTATACTCATGGGATGAACAGATTCTACCTCATGGTTTCTTTCTTACGTTAGTTGTGGAGTTATTGCAGCAGAAGGAAAGTGACGCTAGTCTTCATTTTGAGCTGAGAAATGACGTTATCCAGTGTCGTCATGAGATTCAGTTAATAGTAGCAAAGAGAAGAATACCAGGTGTTGTGAAACTCGGAGACAGGAAGAGATGGGTGGAGGTTTGCTACTCTGGTGATGTGGGGTATTGTGCTCAGCTTCGAGTAGTTATCGATGTTGCCATCGTAGCAGTATTGAAAGTGTTTGAACACACAGGTTTAAGATTTCCTACAATTGGTTTCCGCTGTCCTCTTTGTGATAGTGGAACATCTCGTGTCACACTTTATGAAAAAGTTGTCAATCAGTTTAAGTCGACTCGGCTTCGTGATATCGATGATCACTATTGTATCCTCTCGTTTGATCAACAAACAGTATCGTGTTCTAGAAATGAAAGCAATTCTAAAACTATATCACCTGATATGTCATGTTGGAAACTAGGTACAATGTTTTGTGTATAAATAATTATGTTGTCAATTGTAATTACATTGTTACCTTTAGATGACGCTAATAAATCTAATCAAGTGTCTAATGAGTCTGTTCAAGATCTATCAAGATATAATCCTGATGTTAGTGAATATGTTTATAATAATTATAAAGTATAATAATTATATTTTGTATTATCATCACACAGGAGTTAACTACCAAGACTATGAGTAGTGATCCTGTTATACTTAATAGACCAGTATCTGATCATTATAAAAGTGAGTTGGGATAGTATTTGGTGGTGTGATGATATAATGATACAAGTGATTTCTGATAAATAACAGTATTGATAGCTTCATATACCTCACAAGATGGTATCACATCATTATAATGATACTCATTACATGTTTTCATGGATATATTTGTTCTACAGATCAGTCTACAACAGTTACTGCTACTGTATTAGTAGATGATCAACCTTTAACAGGTAACAAGTCTGTTCTCTTGTTATGATCATTATATCATCTCATATATCCTCCATCTAATCAAATTACTACATGTACTAATACACAAAATATATCCTTTGTTTCATATATCTAGACTGTTCTCCCTCTAATATATTCAAGAGACACATGTCTGAAATGTTGGGTGTGATATCAGACACAGAGAGATTAGCTAATGATCTCTCATCTGTTGATTTAATACCATACCCTGTCAAAGATGATGTCATTACTACAAATCTCTCTGGTTATCAAAAAGCCAGCAAACTACTAAATGAGATTCAAAGATCACTCAAATCTCAAATCCTGAATACACCAGAAATATTAATATCATATTGTGAGGTATTGAAGAAACAACAGAATCCAGCTCTGACAAGAATAGCTCAAAATATGTTAAAGGAATTAGGTAAGTTGGTAATAGATGCTTTAGTACATTACAATTGTAACTGTATTATTATTATTATTATTATTATTATATAGGTGTTCAATGAGTACTTCCCATTGTCTACTACACATTTGGAACAGAAATATTTTGACATTCATTTGACTTCATAATCTTGTATGGTGTGTCCATAAAGTTATATTCATAATTCCTTATATATCAGCAAAATTATTTGATTTTGAAAATTGAATACATCAACTGAATGGATAGATAGTGTAAGAGAATTAATGAATAATAAATGAATAATTAATAATATGAGTGGATGGCAGTCAGGAGCAGTACAGCTGCTCCCCTAATAAAGGTATTCCACCTTTACAAGTAAAAAATCATAGTCTACCACTTCGTGTTGACAGTTTCAAGGCACCCGCCCACTTGCTATCTTGCACTATGGAAATTACAGCACTCAAGATGTGGTCTTGATTAGCACCACTTTGCATTAGTGACGGGTGATTCAATACCACGTCTGAAATTTCTGGTATCGAGTAATGTTCAAGTATCAATACTGATCAATACTAGTCATCACACTTCTATTTTAATCCGACACACCCATTTAACAGAAAAGATTAACGTTGTGATTCGACTGAATTTGTAACATTTATGTAAGCATGTGTATTATGTACTTCATCAAGTATTTGTATCATACTCAATACCATTAATACTTGTACTGATTCCCAAACTACAATATTGTATCCAAATGAATATTACCAGTATTGCCAACCACTACTTTGTATGCTGGATTATTATTAACATAATTATATTCAAATTTCTTCACATTATGAAATAATTTTTATAAGAACACAATTTTAAAACTAAAATAATAAATGAATATGAATGATGAAAAAGTACAACAAGCGAAGCAAAAAAGTCATGTGGTTGTCATGTGATTGTCATTTCATTGTCCAATATCAGTGATTATGATTTGTTTTTTTTTGTAGTAATTTTAATTAGTTTCACTAGACCACAATTCAATCCACAAAAAAGCCACTGAAAACTTCTAGAGTGTGGACTCCATGACAACTGTATGAGTAGATGAAATAATGGTGAACTGGATGATATAAGAATGGACAATTGGACGAAATAATGGTTAACTGGATGATATAAGAATGGACAATTGGACGAAACAATGGTTAACTGGATGATACAAGAATGGACAATTATATAGATGAAACAATGGTGAACTGGATGATATAAGAATGGACAATTAGATGAAACAATGGTGAACTGGATGATATAAGAATGGACAATTGGACGAAATAATGGTTAACTGGATGATACAAGAATGGACAATTGGACGAAACAATGGTGAACTGGATGATATAAGAATGGACAATTAGATGAAACAATGAAACAATGGTACATGTGCGTATAGTATAGTACTGTATAGTATACAGTACTATATCATACTATACTATACAAATCAATGGTGCACAATATATGATACAATGGTATACTGGATGGAACAATGACTGAGATAATGGAAGAAACAATGGTACACTGGATATAGCAGATGGTAACTGGACTGACTAGTAATGTACTTACACTAGATATAGCTGTTAGT